>CAUDNR010001437.1:3540-14948 GCA_958430865.1 Entrophospora sp. SA101 | reverse complement strand
CTTTAATTATATCATGAAATAAATATTCATTAAACATCTTAAATTCTAAATAACCAAATTCTCTCATTTAACCAAAACACCACCTCGCCAGATACTGTTTCATTAGTTTTTGTGGTGATTTCCACCAATCTGATCATGAATAGAATCGACAACATTTTTGATGATGCATAAAAAAATTGCAGGTAATAAAATAATATAATATTACATTTATTGTTGTCATTTGGCACTAGTATTTATAAATTGAATCAATAATAAAGTAGATTTACAATCAGCATACTCACATGAGAAATCAAATTAAATACAGCTATGATCAACCAAATTTGATTTGTTTTAATTACATAAACACTTTATTCTACCACTTTGGTATTATTAATTATTGCGATTTACCAAATTGAGTTAATATTAACCCAATATTCAAGTTTTTATCATACACATACATGAAACACATGCACAAATGAGCAAAGAACAAAATTTTGAAAAATATAATATGTGGTTTAGTTTTTTTGATTTTTTTTGTGCACAATTTAAATTAAAAATAATAATTTTTTTTTAATTCAAGAGTACACACTGCCAACAAGACTAGTTTTTGTGAAAGATATAAAAGGACATTTTTACTAATTAGTTAATAATCTAAACCAATCAATTATTTACAATTAAAAACTTGCTACAGTAATCTATTAATAATCTAAACCATCTGCATTAGTATTAGGTAAAATCAAAATATTACACCAAAAAAATTAAAAATGACAGTTTTGCTATGTTGCTTCAATTATGATAATCAATGGCTGTTTTTCTCTTTTCTCTCTGAAATTTTCAAACAAATAATAAAAATTAAATCCTGAATTTTTCTTATTCTAAACTAAACAAATTCTACAAAAATTCATGAAATTTTGTAACAATGTTACTTTACACTTTATATTTTATATATTAACAAAAAGTAGCTGGCATTTATTTAATTGAATCAATCATGAAGAAAACTTCAATTTGATTTGATCTACAAGAGATCAAAGGAATCAAATTTCAATCAAAATTTTTATTCTTTTTTTAAATCAAACACCCAACAAAAGTAAAAAATTTGTTCCCAAAAAATTATTTTATCCTAATGATAATTTCATTATCATTGTCTATATCATATCATTGTCATGTCATTGTCATATCATGTCCATGTCCTATTTCTTAATACTATACTTAAAGAAATCAGTTCATTCCCGTGAAACTCTGATTTACTTTTTGGGACATTCTTCAGTTAGGCCGGTTTTATTGTTATTTTTATTAACACAAGTAAGAAACGAAACATTTGCCGTGTCATGACCACCTTCCAAAATCAGTATGGCAAGCGACCTTCGTGCAGGTTTCTGGCCGATTGTCTCCTTTTGCGTTTGGTTTTTTCGGCTTTTGGAGCGATCAACGTTTTTACCATATTTAGCAAAAATAGTGTCGTACACCAAATGTTTCGTTTCTTAATAGATTCAATTGCAAGCGTGCATGCAATGCTTTGCAAGGTGAGGAGAGAGGCATTATCAATGAACCATGTTTTTCAAACCTAATTGTTGGGAAGGAATTTTTTGTTTTCGTTGGGTGGTAAATTTCAAAAAAAAATTTTTTTTATTTTTCTGAAATCGATCTACATGATTATTTATTCTTTTCTTTCTTTGATGATCAAATAAATAAATATCTTTTTCCAACCGAAGAGGATTGTTTTAATAAGAATATATTTTGCTATTTTACATTTTAAGATATTTAATTTTTTCAACAATTGAACCTTTGTTATTTTATTATATGTTCTACTAACAAGTTATTTCTTTAATAATCATTCTCTCTTTTATTTATTAATATTGAATTTTTTACAATTTTATATATACACAATTGTTTAAATGTGTCAATCATCATCGACCAATCACAAATTCCATTATTTAACAGATAGCAAAGGTCTTTTCGACCCTCGGGTAAATCCACTCGATTTCGCTTCATCAATTATTCAAATAATTATATAGGCGGGCTTGGTAGAAGTAAGTATTAAAGTCAAGATCTATTTGCAAATCAAGTTTCCAAAATGAACGTTTATTATTATATGCGGGTTTGATCAAAGTAAGTCTTAAAGTCGAGATCTACGAAGCTGTTTGTAAAATATATTTAATTAACGTTTTATTATTATCAACTATTCAATAACTATATATGCGGGTTTGATTGGTCAAGATCTATATAATTAGATTGTTAATGGTCAACAATGGAATTTTATTACATGCAAAAAAAAATTTTTTGAGTTGTAGATTTTGTTTTATTAAATAAATTTGTTTGATTTTTTCATTCATCGTTCATGTTTCCCCTTGATCGTATATCTTAAATTGGTCGCGTTTACAATCATTTTGTCATTCGTTATATTAAGGTTATTTTGATTATATCAAGAGATATGGTCAAGAGAAGAGTTAGGAAGAGAGTTATTCTTCAACCAAGTCGTAAACCAACCCTTTAAATACATTGTTGAGTAGTACAATCTAATTTATTAGACTATTTCAATGGTTTGTCATATGGTTGCTTCTAATTTCTTAAATTCGTTAACGAAACAATTGTTGGTGAAGTGATTGTTGACAAAATGAATCAAACCAACATTTATTTTTACATTATCAAATTCACGATTTTAATTGGTCAATCAACAAATTGCATGGGTTAAAATTTTGTGTTCCCTCCTGTTAATTTTGTGTTCCCAGAACGGTCTCTCCTGTTCCATTGTGACCAACCCCAGTGTGTTACATATATTATTTCTTTACCTGTCTATTAGTTTATAATCTAGTTTTGTTTTTCTTTGAGGATTACCTTTCAAGATTAATAAATTTTTTTTTATTTTTTGTATAAAATTATAAAAATTGAAAAAAATTCGGTACATATTAAAATCCTTCAAAATCAATGATCTCTCTTGATCTTTTTGCCCAAGCCTTTTAACTAACGAAAAGTATATTCAAGCAAAACATCATCGTTTTACAAGTAGTTTTTAATCACTTGTGTCATAACCAGCCTTTTCTATTTTAAAACAATTGAAATACGTTGTTGCACAGCATAAAAAAGATCTGCATTAAATTTTGTCACTATTGATAATCATCTTACATAAAAAATTCATTACGTTATTACGTTTTAAATATTCAAATATTCAACAAATAATTATGAAAATTTAAATGTATATACATTTGAGAACAAACGAAACATTTCCCAAGTTCAAGTGCGACTTTCTTAAAAATTTCGAAAAATCTTAATTTGTCTTTTAAACATCATAAAATTATCAATAACAATCGGTCCAACATTATTATATGTACAAATTCATTTCAGTAAACATTTTCCTATTTAATGCACAACATCGATTTACTTAAATAAACATTATATTAAACGTTTATTCGATTATTTACGCTGACCATCGAGTCGATACTTTTTTTTATAATTCTAATTTCTAACAAAATTGCACAACTCGATTTTTATTTAACTAACAAAATATCGCTTTTCAATGGGGGTTTTTTTTCCCTACATTACCTTTATCATCGTTACCAGTTCCATTAGTACTAATACCATTAACAACACCATTAGTACCATTAATACTAATATCATTAGCAACACCATTAGTACCATTAGCGTTAATACCATTAGAAGGTCCATATACCGGAGCTTTGTATTCTAACAACATATCATTTTGAGGTGGCAAACCAATACACGCTCTAAAAATATTTTCCAATGCTGATCTTTGTTTATTTAACGAGTTGACAACTGGTGTACCTTTTGGTACCAATGGTGCTTTCAATAAAAAGCTTAGAATTGATAAAACAGAATCAAATGGTGAATAGTTTAACATGTTGTCCGTACGATATTGAATACGTGTCATCAATTCAGTGATAATGGCTAAATCTAAAATCAATGGTGATGCTAATAGTGAATCTTCACAAGTGTTGTACAACGAGATTGTCTGGTAATTGATTAATAGTAACAGTAATAATAATGATTAATAATTAGAATGATTTCAAAAATTCATCAATAAAATATTTTGACTTACATTCTTTCCACCCATAAAAATCTCAGAGACATATTCATCCAAAGCTCGTTTCGAATCAGCTACAGTTGGAACATACTTGATCACGACAACTATTGTGTTAAATAAATAAATATAAATATTATCATTATTATTAATTAATCAATCAATAATATTAAAATACATACTGTGATCTGGATGTTCATCTGGTTTATATAGAATATGATTAGCAGCGACCATATCGTCGACAACACTACTTTTAGAAATTTCTTTTGATCGAAATTGATCAGGCGCAGACAAATTTTTGCCATCATTATTTCCAAGATGATTATAGGAAGCTATACTAACCGGTTTAATACCAGAATTCACCAAAAAGTCTACCAGCACCGATTTAACTTTAGTTTGGCCAGATTTAAAATCATCTCCACCAATATGAACTTGTTCTTTTTCTGCTAATTCAACACAACCTGGTACAAATGTATTTTGTGGCGAGCCATTTATGAACGGTGTTTTTTCTAGAATACAAGCTAATGCAAAGATTGTTGATGGAGCTATTTCAGAATGGTTCTGTCTAACAGCTTCAATTAGATTTGCAGCAGTGTCATTAATGCCAGGAATAATTGAGGAATAACGTTCTGTATTTGCGGTCCAAACCACAATCACTTTATCAAGCTGGTTATCTAATTTGAATTTTCTAATATCATTACGAATATGTTCAAGATGTTGTTTCTTATCGTTTCCAGAAATAAGATTATCGGCTCTGTCGCTCTGATTTGCAGCTATGAAATCAGGATAATAAATTGAAGGTAACGGTTTAAATTTTTCTAATTCAGGAGCTAGTTGACGCTGAAGGTCATAATCAAGTACTTTTGCACGTTCCATGGCTTTAGCAAGATTACAAGAGTTAATGTCCCAGCCGCCTATGACCAAATCATTAGGGTTTACCATCGGAAGTATCTTATTAAAAGGAACATAAACATCATTGCCTTTTTCATCAACACCAAGTTTGAGCGTGGAGGCTTGAACAAGTGAACCAAAATAATTTGGTGACTGTATTCCATCCTTAGTTTTCCATTTAATATTTCGACGATTGGCAATAATACTAGCAGTCAATGTTGAACCGTTATTGCCTCCCCATCCAACCATCATTAGCCTTGTCAATTTTGAATTGATTTATTTCTTTATTAAATGAATTTCTTTACCTCACCTCAAAAAAAAATAAAAAATAAAAAATTACAAAAAAAGATATCTACCCCGTTTTTGGCACCTTTAATTCTGTTTTAAAGGTGTATTTTGTTTCCGTTGGCGTTATCATGCTAACTCCATTATTTTTACTGACAATAGAACTATTATATACATAACTTGATATAATGTGTGTGTCCGAATAAATAACATTAGGTGAATTGACTATGAAATTATTATCGTGGAGGGTGGTATTATTGGATGGGGTGTGTTCGGTATTAGGTGGCATTGTTTATTATTAATTATAAAATTTTTTTCGATTTTTTTTTTTCAATTTATTAAATTATTTTTTATTTTGCAAAAAAAAAGTTTAAAATGTTTTGAAAAAGACATTGTTCCCTATTTAAAAAAAAAAATTAAATTTGTAATCAAAAAAAAATCAATATTGATTACAAATTTAATTTTTTTTTTTTATCAATCAATCAATTGCATTATCATTATCGTCATCATCTCAAAATTTTCGAAAATTTTTTTTTTAAAACGTGATGACTCGTGACGATTATACAATGTAATGTTCCCAAAAAAATTCGAAGGAAGGTATTCTTTTTTACATGTGATTTCAAGGGGACCATAGATTAGATAATCTTCAAAGAAAAACAAGAACAGACTTTGTAGACTGAATGAGATACTCGGATCCTGATAAGGATAATCAAGTTAATATTAAATAAATATTTTCTTTCTTGCTTATATATATATACTAATTAGTATATATATGTATGTGTTGTGTATGTGTGTATGTATATTAATATATATATGTGTGTTAAAAATAGATGTTAAAGGAAATATCACTTCCCATAGATTTTAAGAAAGTCGAGAATGAATGTTTGAGTTTGATTGTTGTACTATGTAGATCACGGTAATTTCATAGAGATGTTTTTTTAATTTGCTTACACGTTTATAATAAAGGAGATATAAATTAATTATAAATTTGAGAAAACGGAAGTGATTCTGAGAGATTTTGAAGATGTTGAGGAATCACCATTGATGTTTTTGATTTGATCTTGGTCTATGTTTTCAATGCTGTTACTACGATCTATATAAATATTATCGGTAAATATTAATAAAAGTTACATCATTTCAAATTCCTTCCTATTTTCATTTTCACAATTACTACACACCATTTTCTCATACTATGCTTGCCGCTGGAGTTGCTGGTCAAAAGTAATACGGTTACGTATTGTCATTCGTAAAGCCGTGGATGTATATTAATATATAGCTGCAAAGTAAAAGGCTATAATCATAACAGATTATCCGTAAACAATTTTCTTGTTTTCTTTTCTTCCCCAAAAATTGAATAATTAAATAATTAATTAATAATAAAGTTTACAAAATCATAGCACTGTCGGAATTACGCATAATTATAATATTACAGGCACGTTATATAATATAACTGACTTTAGATAAAATTCTCTTATGTCTCTGTCTCATACATCCGTTGTGGTAAAGTTTGACTATACATGATGATAATAGTGTTGACCCAAAATTTTTCTTTGGCGAACAAAGAAATTACTATTGTTTCTTTGTATATAAAAGATATCAATCTATTGCTTTAAATGACTGGTATGTCACATCCCTATAAATGAAAATTGCAAATTTGGATGTTTTTTTTCTTATATTACATAATATTAATACCAATCAATATGTAGTCCATTTTTATAGATAAGAAATTTATAGGTCATCACATTTAGCCACGACCAAATTTGCAAACCGACGAGTGCTACTCTCTATCATACAAGATAATGGTTTTGTTGCAATTTTTTCCATACGCTCTTATTCTTTGATCATTGATTGGTCAATTTTGAAAGCACCCCTAGTAAGTGTATTAATTTTACACCCTCGCAAAGTAATAGATCTGGAATGTCGAGTCTTGGGTTTATGAGCGATCGAAGCATAGGCATTCTGCAAAGGAAATTGGGTCTTGCCCATCAAGCAAGACGTGGGATGTTTGTCTTGAAGTTATCATGTCCACAATTCTTACATTATTGTGTTCAATGTCAACATCGGTAATTATGCCAACATTTCCATTGCATACCTGATGCTGGGTTTGTGATTGTTCAAAATCACCTTTGCTCCAAGTTGTAAACGAATTTATTTAGGAAAATTTGTTCTATTTTTATAAAATTTTCATTATTCTACCATCCTCAAAGACAAATCGTGAACTTATACTTAATGCGGATAAAAAATTGCAGATTGTTAGGATATAACCACACCATATTGTAAAGAAACCTACCTCTTCGTCTTGGAATTTCACCTTACAAATTCCAATGGTATTTATTCCTTAAACGTACAAGAATTGTGTGCTAATCGGCACGCAATTTTTGAAAAAATGTAGACCCCTACTAAACAAATAAATTATTAATTGACCCTATATTTCTTTAAGATTTTTTAATAGAAAAAAGGTATGGTTTTGTGTACAAACGTTCATTAAATAAGTTATTATTACAGAAGTATTATATAGTAATAGGTTACTTAACTTTTAAGCATTTCTATTATAGTGTTGCTATGATAGTTTCATTTCATCAATTAATATTATAATAAATTAATAACCTATAATAATTATAAATCAGTCTCTTGTAATTAAAGTCAAAATTTTTCTAACGCAACCTTTCAAGTAATTATAAGTGACTTTGTAGGGCACAATTGTTTGTGGTGTTCGATGGCGGTTGATCATCAAACATATGTTACATCAATATAACAAATTATTATGTGCGGATTTTTTTAGTATCTTTATCATATATTTCAATACATTGTAAATGTTGACAACAAAATTCAACTAACAATATATTTTTTTGAAAATATGAATTATAAAAAGAAATTTCTATTAATTTATCAGTTGCAATGTAAATTTTTATGGTAAAATTTAATAATAAATTGAATAATTTTAAACCATGATAACTTTTTTTTTTATAATAAAATTAAACAAAACTTTTTATAATTTTATTGTTTAAGTCTTCTATAATAAAGTTACAGAGAGCTTTTTTTCCCATCTCATTTGGTTTTAAAGTTTTCCTATTAGCAATCTTTTTTCAATTTCTTTAGAATATATAAAAAAAATTTTTTTTTTATTTAGCAAAAAAAAAACTTCTGTAATCTAAAAGCTTAATCTATTTACTATAATTTCTCTTAGTTTCATGTCCGTATCTCTTTATTTGAAGGCTCTGATATGATTTTTATTTATATAGTTTTTACATATATTCTTATTTTTTTAAAAAAAAAGTTTGTTATTGATTGGCATTAAGGCTCTGCATGAGCCAGCTCGCAAGCCATATAACTTAACAGGCTTGCAAGCCAGCTCATGAGGAGCCTTATGGTCAATCTATTGGTATTTAAATAAAAATTCAATCATTGTCTTGGTGGTTTTTTTAAAAGTTGACTTTCACTTTGTCAATCAAAACTCACAAAAATCATCACTAAAATGGGTAAATATTTATTTATAAATGGATCTCAATTAATATAAGACATATTTGAAATTAATATAGATGTCTTGGGTCATTCATTCCTCCCCAAGCTGCTAAACTGTCAATATGAAACAAATGAAATGAATAATTAGAATCACCAAATAGTTTGAATAAAATGAACAAAACGAACAAAATGAATAAACGGACAGTATGCCCATTTATTTTACTAACATTGCCTAATCAAATGAGGAAGGAGTAACAAGATGTTTGTAATGGTGTGGCCTTACAGCCTGACCTAACGGGTTGGGATCTTCTTTTCAAATTCTTTTCATTACTAGTATTGTTTCCAATAGCTTTTGAAGGGCCTAAATTCTCCTTATTTCTCCTGATTTTAATTCACTCAATTGAAAGGAAAAGCTTGATCAAAAGAGAGGAGAAAAAAGAAGATAATCAATCAACTATATAATAAAATCCAATTTTTTTGTGAGATCTAGAAGGAATATCATTGCAAAATTTAGCCAATGAAATCAAACTTCCACTATGCTAACCCAACTAGCATTAAGATTATGCAAGACAAATGTTATCCTATTTATTATATTAAAGTTTAGGTGATGGAATTTTTCATTGTTTCCTTTGATCATGCTATCTAAAATTGGATAACAATAAGGAAGAGGAACTCAACTATCATCAAGACAAGACAAGACAAAATGTTAATTATACATTTGTTGTACACATGTTACAATAATGAGTGGTGAAAATACTTTCCTTAATTAATTAATAAAGTTTATACAATTCCTGCTCCAAAATGCCTTCTCATTGACTGTTCATAAAACAAAGGGTTTGACCTTACCTATATAATCATCTCTATTGATAAGAACATATTTGCTGAGGCTAAGCTTGAGTAGTGCAAGCTCCTTGGAAAACTTGAACATTCTGAGATTTGGTTTTTCTCAAAAAAAAAGTGCTTTGATTGAATACAAGAGATTGGAAAAAATTAATCATGATGGATTGAATACTTTAATGTAAAATGTTTATTACTATATTAATATAATTTTTTAATAAAGTAGCTTGGTGATACCAATGATCTTTTCTGGGGGATGCCTGTTTACTGCAATATCTTGCTATTTAATCACTAATAAAATAATTAGCTCATTGGAAAATATCTCAAACAACAGAGATGTAAATATTCTAGCATTCTAAACTTTAATTCTCAATTAAATTTAAATGAAGGAATTTAAATTAAGATTTCCAGCTGAAACTCTCTTTATTAGTAGCCGAAATTGCTGAAACACTTTGGGCAAAAATTACTTTTTTATAAGCCCAAACTATTTTTTGTTATTAGCCAAAATTGGGTGAAATTACTTTAAAGTTGTTTAAGTTAAAATAAGTTGATTGGTATGGTTTTTTAATGTTCATGTTTATAAAAAATGGTGAGAAGCCCAAATTGTCCAAACTAGTTTGGGCTTTGAGAAAACAGTTTGGACCAGAAACCTTAATTTAGATGATTGATCACTTTAAAAATAACTTGAAAATAATTCTACAAAGTAATACATTTAATTAAGATAAATTAGGATTTCAAAGAAATCAGAGAATTGGATGATAGAACCTTAACATGTATAAATAATGTTGCAATTTTCTCAACTTCATGTATCATCTTCATCATCTTTATCATCATCTTTATCATCATCATAATAATAATTTAATAAATAACACTGTCCTTAACCTTAACCTTGTCCTTGTCATAGTCTTCAAATTATATTTTTGTAATGATAATAAATCTATCTCTAACAATGAATTCATATTAATCCCAAGCATAATAAATTTTCTCTTATTTTGTATTTGTTTATTTTTATTATTATTTTTTATTTCTTTCTTTTCTTTTAGTGAGGTAATATTTAATGAATTTTATTTAGTAGTTTTTAGGTATGTGCCTGACTTGGTAGTAAAGAGGAAAACAGCTAGAAGGACACCCACCAAGAAACATGATCAGGATATCTAAAGATATTATTTAGTATTTCTTATTGTAAGGAATTGTTTGATGATAGTAAAGCATAAATATGCATTCATGGAAATTGTTGTTATGATTTAGTATAAATAAATTGTATTATAAATAAAATATTGAGATTTACTGTGAGGCATGGATTTTTATCTCACAATGATCATTTTTATTATTATTATTTATAGTGTTTATAGATGATAAAAATGTTAAAACAGTATATATAAATGTTGAATATAAAAATACTAATAAAATAATAAATAAATAATACTAAATGATGATAAGAGACATGGTAATAGGTTGGTTGTTGTATCCACCAATTGTCCAGTTAATTGTGTGTTGAAAATTTTCACTGGATTTTGAATTTTATTGACCGACTGATTATTCAGGTGTTGAGCTTTATTATTATTGATTGACCAAGTACTCAAATACCCAGATAACCAATGGATACATCACTATGATAGGTCACTTCAATCATAAAAAGGGTTTGCTTTAATTTAAAATAGATAGCATATAATCATTAAAAAATTTTTTTTTGATCATAATAAAAAAACTAATGTGAAAATTTCAATAATCAGATAAATAAAATTTATTCTGGTATAGTTAATTCAATTTGTTTAGAATCTGACATAGTTAATTCAATTTGTTTAGATTCTATAATTGTTTATGATTTAAAATATCATTAATAATAAATAATTAAGATTAAATATTTAAACAATAAATTAGATAATTACCATTATTATTACTAATAATTGTAACTTTA
>CAUDNR010001435.1:76860-100530 GCA_958430865.1 Entrophospora sp. SA101 | reverse complement strand
ATTTCCTTTTTTATATAATAAATTTCCATTTTTGGTAGGGTACTGTATATTTCAAAAAAAGAACCTTTCTGTATATAAGATATTCCTTGTTTTTTTAACTTGCCTTTTTTTTACAAACTAAAAAAGATATTAAAATGTAGAAAAAATAAAGAAAACAACAAAGAAATTGCTGGACAAATGTTTGTCAAAAGAATGGTGGTTGTCACCACTCATTGTCACTCTAGTTATAAAAAAAATAATAATCCAATATTTAGTATTCAATGATGATTAATATTATAAAATATTCAATTTAATATATTGTTAATTTTATTCTATTTGGAAGTGGAGGACATGTAAATGTCCCAGAAGGTAGATATTGGGCATATGTTAGATCCTGATAAAAATATACAAAAGATTATTTATTTATCCATTTGTAGAAACTGATTTTAAGTTTATCAACATTTTAAAAAAGGTGTTTGCACAACAAAATCTTCAACAGCACAACGTCCAGACAAAGTATACCAATAGTAAGAATTTTTAAAAAAAAGTTTCATCATTTAAACTTGATGTTAAAGGTAAAAAATATGAACCACCACAGTTCCTAAAATTTGACAGGATATCTGATGAAGATTGTGTTCATGAGGCCTTGAATATAAACATACTCAGATTGCTCAATTTAGCTGGATGTCATCATGAACTGAAAGAGGAATATATTCACCATATTACATTTCCATCTATGATTGGTGAACCAGAATTTGTATGTTGCCAGATAAACAGGAATATTAATCTCTCTCAAATCCTTTTGGTGATTGAAGTTAAAACAAGATGGGTTCTTTCATCAAACAATGAGAATCTTGCTGACAAATATACAAGAGGTTTGGGTGTAATGATTTCTGAAGAACCATCTGATGTGACTAATAGTGTTGAACAAATATATGGTTGCATGATTGTAAATAAATTACAATTTGGGATTGGCTACTTACAACCAGACATGGTTTATGAGACAAGATGCAAACATCCTTTACATAAATGATACTTTTAACATTGGAGAGCAACCTACATTGTTACAAGCTTTTGATTATATACAGTTTCTTGCACACAAAAATCCAACTGCTTCAACTCCTCCTTCAACTCCATCATTGTCATCAGACTATGATTATACAGATTCCAAGGAGGATACGAAGTTTGAATCAGATTCTGATTATAAACCAACCATCAAACATTAGTTAATTAAAAAAAAAATTATGAAAAAAAACGAATTGTTAGAAGAAAAATTTGAATTTAATTAAAAAAAAATTTGAAAAAAATGAATTGTTAGAAAAAAAATTTGAACATTCAAACACTAAATTTCTAAATGAATACTATTACATTATTGATATTTCTATAATTAAAAAACAAGTATTATGTGTACATCATTAAAAAAACTTTTTTTGCTTAACGGTTATGAAGCTGAAGCAAAGGTCTTTTAGAGTCGCAAGAAAATGAAAATAATTTTTGTTAATTATGTATATTGATTTTTATGGTTCAAAATAAAGTATTTTGAATAATTCACTTTAAAAAGTATGAGTAATAAATGAATAAGAAAACTTGTTCTTTTGTTTTTTGATCCTTTTTAGGCCATACTGGATTAGATGGTTTCAGTTTAACTGGTGTCATCCAGAAGTCTATAAAGTATTCTATTGTAGGTGGCAGTGATTTTTCATGGTCTATATTTTTTTAATTCTTCTGATAAGTCACTTTCCTCAACTGGATCACATAAACCCAAAATCTGAAGATTATTCTTCATTATTTGCTGTTTAAGAAGCTTAAATAATTAATAGTTGTAAAAAAAAAAAAAAAAAATAAGATTGAAAATTCAAGAACATATTTTTTACCTTATAAGGATAAATTTTAGCTAATAGTTTCAAATAATCATTAAGACCAAGTTTGTGAACCTTGGTGACAAATAATGCATAGTATTGCTCTTTATATATACAGTACCTGGAAGAAAGTATCCGAACGCAGTTTTTCGAAAATTCCGCAAAATATTACATAATAAAAAAATAAATAAAAAATGTCATTTTGTAGCTTAGGTTCTTACGGTTATGCATATGAAATTTAAAGTTTTTTTTATTATCTAGAACTTTTTTAATTTTAAAAAAACGAAATTTAATTAAAAAAATTATATTTGTAATGATCAGCAAAATTGAAATAAGTTTTGAAATGAACAATCAATATTTTGTTGGCCAACCATTGCTAGAAATGCATGCCTCAATTCTTTTTGGCATGTTTAATGTTCAATACCATAGCTTTCATTTGATATAATTTAATGAATTTTTATTATGTGAAATTTGGTTATTTCACGAAAATACTGTAAAATTTTACAAATTTAATCAGATTTTGCTTTTTTAAAATTAAAAAAGTTCTAGATAATAAAAAAAACTTTAAATTTCATATGCATAACCATAAGAACCTAAGCTACAAAATGACATTTTTTATTTATTTTTTTATTATGTAATATTTTGCGGAATTTTCGAAAAACTGCGTTCGGATACTTTCTTCCAGGTACTGTAGATTAGTAATAATTGACAGTTAATTAAGTGAACCTTACTTATATTAGACAATTACTATTATTATTTCCAATTATTGTGGATTTATTGGAGCTTCCAAGCTGTGGAAGTTTTGTAAAATTTAACATTCTGCTTGTATAAATAGCATTTGGATGAACAGTTGCAGTAATTGTTTGAAGGATAAGACTTAATCTTATCAATTTCATCAAATTCTTTTCAAATTAATTAAAAACAAGGTTAAAGTGGTATTCATAATGCCTAAAATTATTAAAAAACCACTAAATTAATCAAGCCAAAACTCAATAGTATCTTTAATTCCTTTAGCTGTTGGAAATTTATCTATATGCTAATTCAATGCAAAATTTTGGAGTATTATTTGAGAATGCAGGTCTTGTTCACATATTTTTATTGCAAGGTTTAAGTCGTGTACAATATTATTGAATGATTGAGTCCTGTTGAAATTACTGACATTAATACCCCAATTGTATCAAGTTTGTTTGATAGACTGGAATTGATAATCCCAAATCGAATAAATACTATATTAATATACCACTTTGTAGAATATTATCACTATGAAAATTATGATGAATGATACCTCTGCTCTAAAACAATGAATAATACCATGAAGAATTTCTATCTTATTTTTCCATTCCAAATTTTTAAATTGTTTTGATAAATAATCTTGAAGGCTTCCATCTGCTAGGTATTGGGCATCACAATCATGTGTTAATTTAATTTAACAATAATAATTAATAGTGTTTATAAAGAAAACTTAATATTATTTGAAATGTGCAATTTTTTTAATGCAACAATTCTACCTTTACAACATTTTTTGTATATTTCCAACCTTTCATCCATGTAGCTTTATATATGGTTGCAAATTTACCTTTACCAATATTTTTTATATCATTATAAGGAATCCGTTGGAGATAAACTAAATTATCATATTCTATTACTTTACATTGTGTACTTTTAATTATTTCATCTATTGTTTCATTATTAATAGTCCATCATTCAGTTAATAACTGTGGATTACAAGATTCACATTATAAGAAATTAGTATTAGTATTATATCTATTACACGTTGGACATTTACCAAAAATTTTATTTTTTATTTAATTGAATATTCATCCAAGGTTTTTTTTTAATCTTGAATAATTTTGACTTTTTTCATTTTTTAGGAAAAACAATCATGAAACATACATACATGTCACGTTATTGATTGTTTATTATGGACTATTTGCTAGTAGAAAAAGTAAATAAATTACTATCACTACAAAGGGGGAAAAACCAATTACTACAACCATTGATTAAAGAAAAAAAAGAAAATTTTAGTTCTGCTACTATATACTATTATTATAATCACTACAAGGGAGAAGTAAAACTATAAAGAAAGATTTTTTAATTAGATTGGATAGTGCATGTACTATTACTATCACTTAATATTAATCATTTTAATATTAATACTACTAAATTTAAAATTAACCAGTTAACCGGTTAACTCTTAATTTTTGCCAATTAAAAAATTTTTGTAGTGCCAACTTCTAATCTGGGTCAGACAATTGTTTCAATATATTAATAATACCTTAAATTAATGAAGTGTGATTATTAGAAATTGGATTGAAATAATAGAATAGAACGTGAATAAAAAAATATGAATAAAGAAACCTTTATCAAGTTTTACGTGTCTGCTACACAGGTGGAGTGGCTCTCAAAACAATCAATACTTAGTCACACTTGTTTTGAGCTGCCTCTTCCTTTTCTCTTTTCTTTCTATTTGACATTTTATTTATAGATAAACTAGAGTGGCTCGTAAGAAATACCAGCTTGTCGATAATTTTGACTTTTTTTTTTTTGAAAAAAAAAGATATATTAACTAGTAAGGGTATATAAGAGAAAATATTTAATAATTTGAATAATTATTTTTGAAATAATAGATAGAGATTTATTTATAGATTTATTAGTCAAAAAAAAAAAAAAAAAAACGATGGATAAAAGATTACTATTACTATTACTATGTTTCACCAGTCGTCCATGTTTCCACGGGATCGATATGTTTACTTATTTTTACAATATCCATTTTTACACACCAGTTGTTTTAGCTTTACCCTGTTTTTACATACCAGTTTCTCAAAAAAAGCCAATTTCTACTCATTTTAATGATACCAGTTCAAATATAATTATCCGAGGTCCTACTTGGAATGTATAGAGAGACAATTTACATATTGGACGATCATTGTTCAATAAAATAAAAGTCTATGAATTGAATACCAAATATGTCTACTTTTCACGATGTTCCCTCTTTTTTTAATCATTACTGAATATTTAAACAAAAAATATTAAGAAAAATGCCAATTCCATCATTTACACATCCTAGCAAAACCTTGAGATCAGTAACTTTAAATAAATCTAGATAAAATGAAGTAGATATATTCGGAGACGACGGTGAAGAGCTTTCAGATGTTATGGATAGTTATTCAGAATTTGGCTCTGATGTTTTAGATGGTTCAGATAATGATTATTTTGATAAAAGCAACCTGATGAAAAGCAAGAAAAAACAAAAATACCTGCTGAAAGTAATGCTAGCATTAGTAGTAGTGGACAACAAGATCTGTACGACGAAAAAAACTGAACAAAAAGGAAAAACTCAATTAAAAGATCATGATATTGATAAAATCAATGAAAATGAAGAGGTTATACCCAAAAATCACGAATTGGTGCTTTTGCTAGAGTCGAGAAAGATTGTTGATCAAGATTTTGCAGAATTTCTTCCAAAGAGACAAAGCAGCAAAAAATCAAAAGAAAAATATATCAATTTGGATGTGTTGAATGATTATGAAGCTGCCAATCTATATAAAGTTATGTTCCAAGCTGATGACAATGATGTCAAAGGAATTGCAAGTAAACAACCATGTATTAAAAAACCAGACCTTTTGGAAGATGCAGTGGCACAATTATCCAAAACATACCTTGCAGAAGCACTACTTGAATGCAATATCTTGGTTGCAATTAAGCATTTGCTGGAACCTTTACCTGGTAGGTCACTACCAAGTATCACATTAATAATTGAAATGTTGAGTCTGCTTGTAAAGTATGTATAATCTTGGTTTTTTTTATTATAATTGATATTGATAAAATCAATGAAAATGAAGAGGTTATACCCAAAAATCACGAATTGGTGCTTTTGCTAGAGTCGAGAAAGATTGTTGATCAAGATTTTGCAGAATTTCTTCCAAAGAGACAAAGCAGCAAAAAATCAAAAGAAAAATATATCAATTTGGATGTGTTGAATGATTATGAAGCTGCCAATCTATATAAAGTTATGTTCCAAGCTGATGACAATGATGTCAAAGGAATTGCAAGTAAACAACCATGTATTAAAAAACCAGACCTTTTGGAAGATGCAGTGGCACAATTATCCAAAACATACCTTGCAGAAGCACTACTTGAATGCAATATCTTGGTTGCAATTAAGCATTTGCTGGAACCTTTACCTGGTAGGTCACTACCAAGTATCACATTAATAATTGAAATGTTGAGTCTGCTTGTAAAGTATGTATAATCTTGGTTTTTTTTATTATAATTAATTTGTTTAGTAAAAAAATATTCTTTTTTTAAACCAAAAAATTTAATTAAAAGCACCCTATTACAACTGAATATTTATTCGCAAGTAAAATTGGAAGATTTGTTTATTTTATACATTGACAAAACGTTGTCCAGAAACTATAAGACAATTAGCTACTCAACTTGTAGAAAAGTGGAGTAGATCAATACTTGGATTAAGTGATGATTATCGAGAAGTAGCTCCTACACTATCAAGAAAGGTAGGCAATTAAGTTAAGATAAATTTTGTTTATCTCATTATTAATAATATTTTATTGCTACTACTATTGACACTCTACTTTTAATACCTACTACTGTTTATCATACTAATATTAGTTTACAACAACAACAAGCGAATCAATTGTAAGGAAAATTTAAAATTTATTTGTTTGTTTTAGGAGACTATTCTCATAACAAATATACACTTATTAAACAAATTGTTATTATCTTAGTATTGAAGATATGGAGTTAGCAGGATCTTCAAATCAAGACAATTTTAACCTGTCAAGAAATATTTCAGTTCGTAATAAAGAAGATCCCTACCAATCATTAACAAAAACCATGAGGAGGTTGGAAAGAAATAACAAAAGAAAGTGATCGAATGAGTTGATTAATGGTGTTTAAGAAATTGAATTTATATGATTTGCAAATTAAAAAATAAACTTGTAATATGATCAACATTTAAAAAAAAATTTTCGGTTTTTTTTCTTGTTATAATTATCAGCTTATCAATACAACAGTTATTTGTTAGTTTTTTATTTTGTATTTATGGTGTTTAATATAAAACATATACGATGAAACTTACACCTGAATTCATTGAATATTCGCCATCTTACATCAATACTGTAAAAGATCGCAAATTAAAACCTACAAGGTATCCTTTAGAAAAATAATAAATCTGGATTTTTAATAAATTTTTTATTTTTATTGTTCCCTCCCCTGATTTGAAAATTATTTTTTCTTTTTTTTTATTAATAGGTAATAAAATTCCTGCTATAGAAAATCTTGGTGTATCAAAGGTAATTGATGATTGGAAAAAATAATGAATTACATATATATATAATATATATTTACAAATGAGTTAAATCATACATTTGTTCATAATATTAATTACGATAAATTTTCTTGAAAAAGAAAAGGATCTAACAGACAATGACCATTATTGTGTCATATTTGTACGCTATCATTAGCCAATAATCGAATTAATCGACTAGATCCACAACTATTTGAATTTCTACCCAACCTTACTACTTTAGTTTTAACAAACAACAATATAATGGAACTATCTGATTTGCAACCATTAAATGGATTTAAAAGATCACAATATATAAGTTTACTGGATAACCCAGCGACCCGTCCCCTGTCCTTTTCTATTATTCATGGTGAATCTTGAGAAGGACGGGTGAAAATTGACGAGTTTACTGCGCTATTATTGCTATAATAATACAAAATAATGTAAATCTTTCAATTGTGTAAGGCATAATTGGAAATTATTAATGCTAATCAAACAAGATTTTGGTTGCAATCAATTTCATGATTCGTATGACAAGTATTATAAAAAAGGTTTAGCTACAACAGTCAATTTTAATAGTAATCAGACATTTTCTTCAGACATAAATTCTATATCATCAGTTCAACAACAAGATGATAGAGAAAATTTACAAGAAATTGAAGATGATGCTGATAAATTGATAGATTTAGCTGATGTGGTTGATAATGAAGTTCCAAATATTTAATTTATTTGAAAAAATTTATAATGTTATATACAGACTAATATTTTATTAAATATGTAAAGTAATATGTGCTAAAATAATTTATTAATTTAATTTATTCATTTATAATTTTTACATGAAAAACCAATAAAATTACAAAATTTCATTCTTTTAAATACTTACAATGATGCATGCATTGCATGGACCAGACTAAATTTTGAATATGAAGTAATTGACTCGAAGCGATTTTCCATATTTTTGATGATTATAAAATCTAAAATAAACGATTGGACTTTTAAAAAAATTTCTTTGTAAATAAATAACATGCATTTAAAAAAAATGGCTAAAGTCGAACAATTCGCATTTCGAGCCGAAATTTCCCATTATTATAAACATTTTCAATTCAAATAAAAGAGGGTATTTATTTGGTCATTAAAAAAATTTGAAAATCAAGATTTTTTGCTGCACGCAATTAATAATATTAATATTAATAGGATTTTCTTTCGTGAATTGATTTCCGATTCATCTGATGCTTTGGATAAAATTTGATGCGAATCCTTCAAAACTTGAAACCGGAAGAGATCTTTATATATAAGCATAATTCCTGATAAAGAAAACAAAATGCTTACTGTTGGAGATGTTTTTGTGAAAATGATCATCGATATTGTCAGCTGCTGTCAAAAAAATCAAAGTTCCAAATAACTAAATGACCAATACCAGCAATTTAGTTGCCCGAATATGACGTAACAAACATTAATAGGGTTGAATAACTGTAAATGATGAATGCAAATACAAAACCAAATACTAAAATAAAATAATGCATCGTGGGGAAGGGTTAGCAATTCAGAGTAAAGTCAGGACCTCCACGTTATCGAGCTCCGTTGAAATGTTGATACTTACTACTACAGTTTCTACGAATAGTCGTTGTAAAAGGTGACTGGTAGTTTCTGAACTTCGTCTACCAATCTTTCATAGTTTTATTGGCTCATTTTTGATATAATCGGTTTAATATATATATATCCTTTCGATAAGGGTTATTTCCTTTGTATTATCAATATATCCTAGTCGCACGCATTCCATATCCTGTAATTTCCTCCAAAATGGAAATGTAAGACCAAAAAAACAAAATCGTTAGTTTAAAGCCACTAATAAAGTTCATTGATATTAACTAATATGTCACGTTATCATGGTTTACTTTAAAAATAAACAATTTGAAGATTTTATTTAACTGAACTAATTCTAAAGGTAGTTAGTTACCAATAAAATACCAATAAATAATAATTAAAGCAATAAAAAATAAATAGACCCAATTTCATGCAATACATTGTTAGGAATTCTTCAATAAGAATGATGCTTCTTTACAGTATATTCTGCAGCATAGGCAAAGTACTTTAATTGATAAACCATGCACAATTTTCCCTCGCGAACCTTTTTGCCATACTCCAATAAAATTAAGTTCACGATGGAGCTTGGATAGAAAATCGCCATATGTCCTTTTTTTCAATTTCTTCTTTTTCAGATATTGTATTCTACTCTCTTGATTTTTTAATTTTACATTCAGAACATACTTTTGTTTTCCTCTTTTTTGAACTTGAATAGATTGTCTCCATACACCTGTAAATTGTCTACCACGATTAGAACTGCCATTGGTTTCTAAAGAAATTTTTTGATATTGTTACACAAATTTATTTATAATAAGATTTTTACATGCAATGTTTTACAGATGCCACCAATTATGGACGAGAGAGCGAAATAATTGACGGCAATGAAGTGGATCAGACTAAATAAGCCTTTTACCAGCGAATGGTTTAGAGTTTGGTTTGATGTGTTTATCAAGTTGAAGCTTGTTATTATTTCTTTATTCAAGAAAAAGTTATTACATTGAAATTTTTAGAAATTTATTTTTGCCATTAAATACAACTGCTCATTTACAGCCTAAAATATATTTGATATTATAAATTTAATTATTATTTTAAGCTAATTGCAAACAAGCGTATATTCGTGATCTTATCAGACAATTTAAATTGAGAAAAATTTTTTTTTTCGAAAAGTTGGCTTTATTTGGCTTTTTTGTTAAAATTTATATATAATAAAAGAAGCAATTGAAGCATGAGATGCTATAAAACAAAATATAATTGTTAATTTTATCAAAAACCAATGGAGAAACAATTGCAACAAATTAAATCAATAATTGAATCATTAAATCAATCAAATCTTGGATATATTGTATTGATGAATTTGCCCTCTTAATATTAATATATGATCATTTACAAAGCTGAAATTCCAAGATTATTAGCCGTAATGAATTTTAATAACTGCCGAAATTACTGTATATCCAAAATTACTTGAACTTAAATGAAATGGTCGTTTTTTTCCAAAAGCGAGCAATTATATAATGAATCGAGTTTAACAAAAGAACCTTTAAATAGTTTGAATGATCTTAGATGAAATATACAATGTAAATAATGGATAGGAAAATGTTGGTGAACCAGAAGTTATTATAACTAATAATAATGTTTTTGATCAGCATTGGAATTTGACGAAAATAATTTAAAAAATATTGAGATTTTTTTTTCAAGCAACTCCAGGAAATTTAGAATCTTTTTATTCTATATATTTAATATATACTTTTTTATAATCACTGGTCCCGAAGGCACACATTACAGATCATAATAATAACACTTTTCTATTTTTAAATTTTTATGTTAAAATTTGTGTAATCTATCTATACTTAATACATGAATACAGTTCGCTTTCTATATAATGGAACTTGCTATATAACGGACTGAATTTAAGCCCATATATAAATTATTATTATCTATAACGGATTTTCTCTATAACAAATATTTTTTTCCTAAGCCAAATGGCCCGTTATATATAGAGTGAACTGTACTGTGGTGACTTTCTAGTTATAAGAATAATGGAAATCCTTTTTCTTAATTTGTTAATACAATGAATGACTGTGAATATGTACGTGTTACTTTCACAAAATCACAATTAGTTTTTTCGTTAAAATCATATTGATTTATTTTACGGCGGAATATATTTAATATCAAGTTTTCATCAAAATATTAGAAATAACTTAAATCTTATCTGTTGAAAATTATTCTAAAAATATTTTCATTTTTCATCCTTCAATTGGATGATTAAAGTTCACGCCGTGTTTGATTTAGGTTTGAATGAAGAGGAGGTGGTGGTGGAAGGTGGTATTGGTGGTAATAATAATTTATGTTGGGATGATAAAATAGATGATGATATTTTTGGTTAGAGGACAATGGCGATGTTTCTTTTAGTTATAATTCCTTGATTGATATAAAAAAACCTGTTGTAGGTAATTAGAGAACAAAATCTGATCACCATTCCTGCAAAGTCCGTCCGTGTAAATGATTCGTGTTGTTAATGTAATAACAAACATAATAAACATAATAAACAACAACAAATAAAATTTGTGCCGTGTAACCTTTCGAAAATTTTGTTTGTATCAAAATTTATTTATAAATAGTTGTAGGAACAAAGCGAACATTGATCATAAAAAATTTAAAAATTCATCCATTTTTCTTTTTAAAAAATTTTTTTTCATTCTTTTTATATAAAAAAATATAATTATATACCCTTTAAAAAAATTATTGATAAATTTATAAATATTACCATAAACTCTCGATTTTTTTAAAAAAAAATTAATATAATCAAAAATCATTTTTATTTACAATTTTTTTAAAAAAATGCCGCAATCAGTCAATACCGAAGTGCAAATACAAAAATTTACAGGACATCTTGAAAATTTAAATCCACAACAAACAGAAATATTAGAACAGTTTCGGCAAGAACTTAAAGATGAAGGTGTGTTTGATGAGAAGCGACATGATGATGCTTATTTACTCAGGTTTTTAAGAGCAAGAAAATTCGATTTGATTAAAACCAAAAAAATGTTTATCGACTGTGAGAACTGGAGAAAAGAATTTGGTGTTGATGAGTTGGTCAGGACATTTGATTATAAGGAACGTGAAGAAGTGATGAAACATTATCCAAGATATTATCACAAAACTGATAACGATGGTCGTCCTATTTATATTGAAGAAATTGGTAGAGTTGATATCAAATCTTTATATCAAGTTACCACAATTGAACGACAGATTCAAAATTTGGTGGTCGAGTATGAGAGACTTGCTGATATTAGACTACCAGCTTGTTCATTTAAACATGGTAAACTTATTGAGACAACATGTACAATTTTGGATCTTAAAGGTGTTTCTATTCGATCATTCTCTAATGTTTTCGGATTTGTGAAACAAGCATCTAACATTGGTCAAAATTATTATCCTGAACGTATGGGTAAATTTTATATTATTAATGCTCCAATGCTCTTCTCTTCTGTTTGGAGTTTAGTAAAACCATTGCTTGATGAGGTTACAACTGCCAAGATTATAATTTTAAATAGCAAGTATCAACAAACTTTATTGGAAAACATTCCAGCTGAAAATTTACCAGTTGCTTTTGGTGGAAAATGTAATTGTAAAAATGGTTGCAAATTTACTGATGATGGTCCTTGGCAAGAAGAAAGTCAACAACTTCTTACTAATGGGTCTGTCACTAAATAATAATAGATAGAAGGATTAATATATATATATATTAGATAAAAATAATAATAATAATTTTTCTTGTAAAATACATATACAAGATAATAATATCAAAAAAATAAAGAATAGATAAGTCATACAATATTAATATATAAATAATAAGTAGCACTTGTTAATAGAGG
Organism: Entrophospora sp. SA101; assembly: GCA_958430865.1. Taxonomy (NCBI): domain Eukaryota; kingdom Fungi; phylum Glomeromycota; class Glomeromycetes; order Entrophosporales; family Entrophosporaceae; genus Entrophospora; species Entrophospora sp. SA101. The sequence goes on along the minus strand of CAUDNR010001435.1, from coordinate 87,928 downwards.
CAAGTTCATCAAAAAATGAAATACTTTTATTTTATTTGCTTGCAAAATTGTACTGAATTACAAATCCTTGAATTTGTTATATACTGTTACTGTATTTCATCAGTTTAATAGTAATTTCTTAATATTTAATTCATGAAATTAGTATAAATTTTGAATTAGAAACCTGAAGCTTTCTGATATTTGAATAATCCAAGTTAAAGCCACTAATATTTCTTAAAACAATTGATATAAAGCGCCAATTTATTTATTATATTTATTATAAAACTACTTGGGACTTTATAAGTTTTTTTTGTAATAACTTTGTAATTTTTTTAACTAAATGATTGGATATGTGTTGAAAATGGATTTGTATTAATTTTTATCCTATGACAACTGGCTTTGGCGTAGCGGGTCTGATTCATTTCGTCGTCACCCATTTCGTCGAAAGTTTGTTTCATCGAATGTTCATTTCGTCGAATGTTCATTTCGTCGAAAATTATTTCGTCGAAAATTATTTCGTCACAAAAAAAAAACTTCATTAAACAAATTTCTCCTCACACTTCCCACACACACCGCTTTCCTCACCTAATTTCTTAATTAACTTCCCACACTCCTCACATCTAGCTCGTTCGGTCTCTGGCTTGAGGATGAAATAATTTTCGACGAAATGAACATTTGACGAAACGAACTTTCGACAAAATGAACATTCGATGGAACAAACTTTCGACGAAATGGGTGTCGACGAAATGATTGTCGAAGAAATAATTTTCGACGAAGTAAACGCGACCGCTGTAAAAAAAAATCGTGTCATTTTTTTACTCATTATTAATAATATAGTCACACTACCATTAATATTAATATCAAATACGTTATTATTAAAAATTCGAATAAATGTCATATCAAGAAGAATTTTATTATCATTAAACCATTCTTAGACCTCAATCCATTCATCAGGAAATTTTTTCTGACGCAAATTTGCGTAATATTACGGGGCCCGCCGTAAACTTACGTAAATAGTGTAATATTATGCAAAAATTACGCAAAAATTACGCAATTATTACATTCAGTGTAAATATTATGTCCTTTTTATGCGTAATATTACGACATTTCATATTAAAACTTACGGATGTAATATTATGGCGGGAAAAGTTTCCTGATGTTGGTATTCATTAAATTGAGGCACACTAATTGAGATTCACTGTGTAATATAAATTTAATATGACGTTAAAAAAATTTTAGGAATCCGGTTTGATTCGAATCACTCTCAAATTCGTTTCGTTTCGTTTCGTTCGGAGCCTTATATACTGGTCAAACTTTAACAGAAAAGGATTTAAAGAGTATGTTGGTTGAAGCAGAAGTTATTTCAGATGATGATGATGAAAGTAATGATGATGAAAGGTAATAATGATGAAAGTAATAATTATGTTGATGATGAAATTAATTTGACAGATTTAGAAATTCATGATATTATGGATTTGGAAAATAATTTTTTTTTAGAAGACAATGATAAAATGTATGAGGATATAGATGAGGAGATTACAGTGATGATAGTAATGAATTAGATTATGATACATTAGGATTAGTTCAAGAATCAATGAATGAGGATTTATTTTCAGAAATAGTAAATGAAGAAGCATTTCAACCAACCAGAAGAAAACTAACAATTATTACATGATTCTACAGATTTTGAAAAAAGTTGTGAAGCCAATGATGAATATGAAGTAATAATTTCTACTAAAACAAGAAATAAAAATGCTTAAAAATTTGTTTTAAATAATTCTATTATTTTTAAAATAAAGTTTGAATTTATACTTTCATTAATTTCAATATTTTGTCACTTTTGATGCTTTATCACTTTTGTCACTTTCGGCAAAAATACTTATCATTTGCTGAAATACTTTCTACCCTCCAAAATACTTTTGGCACCCAACCTTGTAACAGATGTCATCTTGCCACTTTGATGGTGTCCCTCTACAAAGATATAGAGTCCATCCATGAGCTTCTGACCCAGATTCTTTACTGTCTTTTCAGGATTAATGTAGCAGTTGGTATACTCATTCACTTCAGTGCCTTCCAAGAATTTCTCTGGAGAAAAAAGTAATCAGCTTGGATGGTTCAAAATCCATTTGTTTCAAATTTGAATTTTTGCAAACATGTATACTTACTAAACGAATTTTTTGATGACATCAAACTTTCTTTTTTTAGAAGTTGAAGCTGAGACCTTTGGTATTATGTTTTCTTTTTCTTTCGTTTTTTCCTGTAATAGTAGTAAAATGCAAGGGAGTAAGGTTTTTTACCATAAGGAAGGTACATAGCCAATTCCTTCTCCAAAATGATCCATGTATTCATCCTCCATTGTGCATATGTCCTAGAACTACAAAAGAAAAACAATAGCAATGGTACTTACTTCATCACAATTATTAGATTCTTTAGTGGTGGTAATTACATGGGAGAGGCACTAAATCAAACAAAATGAATTAAAAGCAAGCAGTTATAATAACTACATGATAAACTGAGCACATATTTTCCATATATACTTAATAACTAGAGTGATGATGAGTGGCGATAACCACCATTACCATTCTTAAAGCACTTGCCCAGCAATATTTTCTTGAGTTTCTTCTGCTTTTCTCTTATTTTTGTTTCTTTTAGGTGGTGGCATTTTTATGGCATTTTTATAAATATGAAAAGAAAAGAGTTGTTGATTTGATCGACAAACTCATTTATTATTGGCACTTGGTGTTGTACAAAGATTTTTTTTGTTAACATATGGGCCAATTTGTTCGATCGGCAAAAGAAAAAAGCATTAATGACACGTGGGCGTTACATTTTGATGATCATTATTTATTTTTAGATATATATATATAAATAATTAACTGTATTACTATTATAAACGTAATTTTTGAAACGGAATTCTTTTTTATTGGTTTCTTTTTAAGTGGGATTCTTATTACTACTATATTTAAAGGTCGTAGGAGAATATCTTTACTTAGGAACACAAGAGTGATTATTATGTGCGTTATAGATTCGTGTATGATGACTTGTGATTTTAATATATAAAAATAATCAATTTTTAAATGACACAGGATGTCGATCAAAAAAATTGGCCCGTATGACACTATTTTTTCGCAAACAAAATGCGAGTCTCCTAAAGAAGACATGTTAATGACAGAGGTACTTTTTCTTTGTATTGATATAATGTGGTGTCCTTTAGTTTATAAATTTATAAATATTTTAATTGGAATCAAAATATGGAACAGATCTTGCTGGGTAATTACAAGATCCCTTATCAACAACGAACGATTTGGTATTTTTCTTTGCATAATCAATATTAATATTAATTATTAATTACAAGATGTCAAGGCAGCACAATTGAAACAATTCGAGTATGTGACATTTGATTAAACAGGAGAGACCGTCCTATATAAGGAATTAATTTATGTCGTGCAAACTTTTTTAAACAATATCACATATCACATGAGAATCACGAAATATACGGATTTTAATCAAGTAAAATGACAATATTATCACTCGTAGGTTTAAGAGTTGTTGAACTTGCAGGTTTAGCTCCTGCACCTTTTGCTGGTAATGCAATTAATTGATTTTCCTTCTGGAAATTGGCTTCAGGAATTAATGAATTATGAATTATGAATTGTTAGGAATGATGCTGGGTGATTTTGGAGCAAATGTCATTAGAGTAGATGAATATTACGAAAAACAAGAAGAGTATAACAATATAGATGTATTAGCAAGGTTTTGCAAAGTGACTCTAAATAATTACTATGATAATATCAATACTTAATAATCAACATCTAACATTTCTAATATATCCAATACTACTTCTAATAATAAAACAGAAACAAACGATCAATTTCAATTAATCTAAAGAATCCGATTGGTATTGAAATATTTAAAAAACTAATTCGAAATTCTGATGTACTGATCGAACCATTCCGTCCAGGCATAATGGAAAAATTAGGATTAGGGCCTGATGAATTGTTTGAAATAAATGGGAAATTAATTTATGCCAGATTGACTGGATTTGGTCAAGAAGGTGAATTATTTATTTAACAGGTGAAAAATATCTCTGAATGAGTTATTTATTAATTGGGGGATATATTTTTTTTTAATTAGGAAAATATTCAAAGATGGCAGGTCATGATATAAACTATCTTGCTATATCTGGTGTATTATCGGTAAATATTATGTATTTTAGGCGACATATAAAATATGTGTGTGCTTATATATATTTTTGAAAAGCTCCTTGGACGTAAAGGTGAAAACCCAATGTTTCCATTAAATTTATTAGGTAAATTCAATCAACAAATTTATTATTATATAATTTATTAATAATGATATTAATTTACTATTTATTTAATTAAAGCTGATTTTGCTGGTGGTGGATTAATTTGTGTCGTTGGAATTTTGTTAGCACTAATTGAAAGATCAATTACTGGAATTGGAAAAATAATTGTTGATTCTTCAATGGTATTTAACTGATTGTAATTAATTGTTTGAAAGTTTCGGAACCCCCGATAATTTTCCCTTAAGACTTTTGATACCCCTCACTCACATTTATTTATTAATAATAGGTTGATGGAGTAAAATATTTAGCGACATTTTCATATTTAATGAAAAAAGGTTCTAGTTCACTGTTTAATAATATGAGAGGTGAAAACTTGTTGGATGGTGGTGCTCATTTTTATGAAGTTTATCAAACTAAAGATAATAAATATATTGCCGTGTGCGTAAATGCTGGTTTATATATGTTGTTTGTTATTTATTTTATTTTAAATTATTCATCTAATTTTATTATTTTTAGTGGCGCACTTGAGCCTAAATTCTATAAATTATTAATTGAAAATTTAAATCTAGAAAACAAAGAATTATTACTATCTCAACAATATGATCAATCAAAATGGAAAGAAATGAAATTATTATTTCAAAAAGTTTTTAAATCTAAGACTCAAGACGAATGGACTGAAATATTTCATAACACTGATTCATGTGTCACACCTGTATTAGAACTCACTGATTCGCCCTTATCTTTAAAATCTACTCTAAATTTAATATCAACTGGTAATAACAGCAGTACCAGTAAAAGTATCAGCAGCAGTAGTGATAGCAGTATATTTTTGATGCCAGGTAAACATACTTTGGAAATTTTACATGAAATTGGTTATGACGATGATAAAATTATTAAAGAATTTCAAAATAAAAAAATTATCAATCGCGTAATTTTAGATAATAGTAATTCAAATCATTATATAATTAAAAGTTATTTATAAAATTTATTTATTGGTAGTTTATATTTTAAAATTTTTGAATTTTGGTATATTTTGGTTAAAAAAAATATATATATTATTTATATTACCGCAATAAGTTGTAATAAAATAAATGTTACCCTATTTTAACCATTTGTCTTTGGAGCGATCAACATTTTACCAATTTTGTGTCGTAGGCAAATGTTTTGTTTCCTAAATATCTTTAGCGAGCGTGAAGTGAGGTAAAATGAAGTGAATAGAAAGAAATCTCTGGAATTTTTTTGCTTTAGGCCTACATGATTTATTTGATGATCTATTATTATGTAAACACCTTTTTCCACGTGATAAACGTGCAATAATTCCAAGCGAACAAGGAACTGTTTGGTTTGTTTTTAGTGTTTGGTTAATGTGATAAAGATCACTATTGATTGATTGATTGATTGATTGATTGATGGATGGATGATTGATATGTTCTTTAATTAGTTGTTGAAATGGCATGAAATAAATCAGTAAGAATAAATTTTGTTTATTTTACATTTTAAGAAAGGCATTGTTTTATTGACAATTCTGGTTAATTAGCATTAGTATTTAATTTGAAATAATCATTGTTTTTGTTTTTGTATGCTGACACTAGAGATGCTTGTTAGTATTTAGCTGGAAAATTTTTTGAATTGATTAGTTTTTTTTCATATATGTTGTGCGTGAAAATCAAATTTGTGTCAATTTGAAATTTACCAATTAAATTTTGGGGTGGGTGTTTGAATACAAAATTCAGAGTGGCTAATTTGAATTTCAAATTGACGCAGATTCCAAATTCACGCACAACATAATCAAATAAAATTTATTTAGACTGAAAAATTGAAAAATTTTATTACCATTACTAATGATTATTACTAATAACAATAATAAACATTTTATCAATTATAATCGTTAACAAATGTACGTGTGCGTATACATGAACTCACACTTTAATACTTTAATTGTAACTTCTCGTTGTCGTATAACGTTATCTGTACCAAAAAAAAGTTAGGTCGTAAATTTTAAAAGATATTGTTTATCGTTTAAAATAATATTCCAAATAACTTTAGTTGCGCAGCTGCAGGACACTACGTAATAACAATTGAAAAAACAGTTTTCGGATCTTTGACGTACTTGTTAATATTAAGGTTTATTATGGAACCGTTCTTTGAACTTTATCCGTAAACCGAGATTTTTAATTAGCATCCGCTAAATCGAGGTCCACTAAATCAAGATTCACTGTGTAATAGTTGTACGAATTATTGTTATTGCAATTAAATTTGTGTAGTACATAACGTAAAAAAAAAAAAAATGCTTATAACAACTTTACCACTGGAAATTTTCATTGAAATATTTAAGTACATTGAAGAGGATTATAAAATACTATATTCTTGTGTTCTTGTCAATAAAAAATGGCATAATATCAATATTCCAACTTTATGGAGAAATCCATTTATTTCTAAAAACAGCATCAAAATATTAATTAATTGCTTACTAGAAGAAGACAAAAATTTCTTGGTGGAAAATAATATTGTAATAGAAGATTTTGAATTATTGGAAAAATCACCATTATACAATTATGCTAAATTTATAACTGAATTAGATTTTGATGAATTCAATGGATGGTTGGAAGATTTATGTGATTTATATAGTTCAGAATATTTTCAATTAAAAACAAGGTTGGAAAATTTTATTTTTGATCATTCAAATATCAGAAAGCTTACAATATTGAATAATGAAGAATTGTTGGATCATCATAGATTTGATACCTGTTTTCAAAACCTTCATGAATTATATTGCAGTATTCACTTTAGTTCTGAATTTATTGATAAATTGGCAACTACTTGTAAAAATATTCAAGTTTTAAATATAGATTATATTTTTGATCCCGATTATTCTGAATTTTTTAATCTGAATGCATTAATTAAATTAATTAAAGCACAAAATCAAATTAAACAATTATTTATTGAGTCAGTAAATGATTTATTTGTACCAAATTCAGATGATTTAAAAAATGCAATCATAATTCATTCAAAATCAATAGTTGATTATGTAGGTTATGGAGATCATAATTTAAATTCTATAATTCCAACATTTCAAAATTTGAAGTCTTTAACATTATATGAATACTCCTCAAATATCAAATTAATGCAATTAAAATCTGTTCTATTTCCAAATATTGAATATTTTTATTTGTGTAACCATGGTCCATTTCTTTTAGACCTGTCAGAATTTATAAAAATCAATGGTAAAACTCTTAAATCTTTGGTAATTCGTGGTGTTCCAACTGATGAAGAATATTTAGGAAAGCTTAATCAATCAATTGGACAAAATTGTAACAATTTAGAATATTTGAAAATGCTTTACAAAAATGAACTAGATCAAGAACTAATTCCTATAATTAGTAAATGTACCAAATTAAAAAGTCTAAGGTTAGATATTAATAGAGGTGCAATAGATGGTGATAAAGTATTGGCAGTTTTAAATCAGATATTACCAAAAAATTTGAATACTTTAACTACTTATACTGAAATCTTTTTTTCTGATAGTTCATTGAGAACTTTAGAGAGTAATTGGAAAGGATCCAAACCTTTTACAATAAAGTTATTTAAAAAAAATGAAAATTTAGAAAATTTACTAAAAAAATATCAAGATATAGGATTTTTAAATTGTCATTTCATCTAAAGGGAATGTTTTTATTCATTTTATATGTATAACATGGTGTTTTTTTTTATCAAATGATAATATTACAAAAAAAATTTTTTTATTAGCTAATAAATGTTTATTATTATTACACCTAATGGAACAATAACAATATTAATTAAGATTTGAGAAAATATATTTAATACAAACTATTTTATATGTGAGCCAATTTTTGTCAGCTATTTTTGAAGTGTTTCAAAATGATGTTTTCTTTGAAAATTGTTCAATAAAAAATGGTTATTGCAGCCTTTTTTGAAGAAAAAACCCAAGCTTAGACTTAATTTTGGTAGTGGATGATCAATTTTTTTTATTGGTTTGAGTATCACTACCCAATTTCTTTCTTCTTCCTTGACCCATAATGGTTGTAGAGATGATTTGCCTTGTATTTTGACTTCTTTATTAATTGGTCTTGACCAGATTTACCAACTTGATTAGCATTGCAATTCAGCACTAACTATTACTGCCTTTTCCTCTCTACCTTTTAGTGTTCCATGTCGCAATCCAAAAAAGGAAACAAAATGGTCGTAAAGGTGGTTGCAACCAGTGGTTGCAATCATTTTTATATGATGCAAAGGTGGTAGCAACCATCATCAAAAGTTGCAGCCGGTATCCTTACTACCTTTAGTATATATGTATATATATATATATATTGTATTATTTATTTTAAATAAATAAATAATCAAATTATTTATTGTGTAAATATTCATAATTCTTCTTACAATGATTGGTAAAAAAAATTGAATTAATTACACCTTATTACCAAAAAACTAATTTTTATAGAAAATTTGAATGAATTGTAGTTAAAATTGATTAATATCAGACAGAAAGTTATTGAATTCATTCATAATAATAAATTTTAAATGTTACTTACCACCTTTATATATATATATTATATTTATATAAAAACAAAAAAACTTACTAAGTAAACTGCTTTTGGAATTCCTGAGTAAACTTGATAAAAACATTTCAATTTCTTGATGACTTATTATGGTTTATAGTTGTACGAATTTGTTATTATTGCAATTAAATTTGTGTAGCATGTAACATAAAAAAAAAATGCTTATAACAACTTTACCACTGGAAATTTTCATTGAAATATTTAAATACATTGAAGATGATAAGAAAACATTATATTCTTGTGTCCTTGTCAATAAAAAATGGCATAATATCAATATTCCATCTTTATGGAGAAACCCATTTATTTCTGGAAACAGCATCAAATTATTAATTAATTGCTTACTAGAAGAAGATAAAAATTTCTTGGTGGAAAATGACATTGTATTAAAAGATTTTGAATTATTGGAAAAACCACCATTATACAATTATGCTAAATTTACAACTGAATTAGATTTTTATGAAATAAATGAATGGTTAGAAGATTTATGTGATATTGTTAGTTTAAAATATTTAAAAACAAGATTGGAAGAATTTATTTTAGATCATTCAAATATCAGAAAGCTTACTACAATATTAGATAATGAAGAATTGTTGGATCATCATAGATTTGATACTTGTTTTCAAAACCTTTATGAATTACATTGCAGTATTCACTCTAGTTCTAAATTTATTGATAAATTGGCAACTACTTGTAAAAATATTCAAGTTTTAAATATAGATTGCTATTTCAATCCTGATTATACTGTTACTGAATCTTTTAGTTTAACTGAATTAATTAAATTAATTAAAGCACAAAATCAAATTAAACAATTATATATTAAATCAGAAGATGAATTAATTTTACCAGATGATTTAAAAAATGCAATCTTAATTCATTCAAAATCAATAGTTAATTATGAAAGTTATGAAAATAATAATTTAAATTCTATAATTCCAACATTTCAAAATTTGAAGTCTTTAAAATTAGTTGATTACTCCTCAGATGTCAAATTAATGCAATTAAAATCAGTTCTATTTCCAAATATTGAATATTTTTATTTGTATCTTTATGGTCCATTTCTTTTAGACCTGTCAGAATTTATAAAAATCAATGGTAAAACTCTTAAATCTTTGATAATTCGTGGTGCACCAATTGATGAAGAATATTTAGGAAAGCTTAATCAGTCAATTGGGCAAAATTGTAAAAATTTAGAATATTTGGAAATGCTTTACAAAAATGAACTAGATCAAGAACTAATTCCTATAATTAGTAAATGTACCAAATTAAAAAGTCTAAAGTTAGATGATATTAATAGAGATGCAATAGATGGTGATAAAGTGTTGGCAATTTTAAATCAGATATTACCAAAAAATTTGAATACTTTAACTACTTATACTGAAATCTTTTTTTCTGATAGTTCACTGAGAACTCTAGAGAGTAATTGGAAAGGACCCAAACCTTTTACAATAAAGTTGTCTAGGTATGAAAGAAGAGAAAAATTAGAAGGTTTATTAAAAAAATATCAAGATATAGGATTTTTAAATTACCATTTTTTCTAAATGAATTGTTTTATTATTATATTCATTTTATATACAGTATATATAGTATGGTGTTTTTTTTTAATCAAATGACATTACAAAAAAAATCTTTTCATCAGCTATTATTATTACTATGAATTCTTTTTACATTCAATGGAACAAATACTAGCAATAGCAAATATAAATTTTATTTTATATGTGGGCAATTTTGTCAGTTATTTTTCAAAGTGTTTCAAATGATGTTTTCTTTGAAAATTATTCAATAAAAAGTGGTTTTTGAAGGAAAAAACAGAGTTATAATGGCTTAGGAATCTTTCTAGTGGATGATGACTATTACATCAGCATTTTATTAGTTTTGTCAAATCTTTGAGTATCACCACCAATTTTTCCTTCCTTCATTGACCTTGGTGGTTGTAGAGATGATTTGCCTTGTACTTTGAGTTCTTTAATTCTTACAATAAAAAATTGAATTCATTATATCTTTGAATGAGTTGTGTTAAAATTGATTAATATTAGGCAAAGACAAATAATATGTTGTAATTTTTTGAATCCTTTCATAATAATAATAAATTTAATAAATGTTACCTTTATTAATATTTATATTATAAAAATAAATTCTTAATAAATAAACCTAACAATCTTTTGCAAAAAAAAAAAAAGTTAATATAATATAAAACAAAAAAAAAAAA
>CAUDNR010001435.1:60316-75860 GCA_958430865.1 Entrophospora sp. SA101 | reverse complement strand
ATACTTCTAATGGTGCTATAATTCTTGGGTTCCATAGTAGATCTGATGTAAATGAGTTTCATATTAACTATTTTTATCTAGAGGTAATTCTATATATATCACCTAATATTAAGAGGAAGAGAAAAATCCCAGCAAAAATCAATTATGAGAAAATTGATTTTAATAATCACATTACTAAATTTTGATCCCTGAAATTCTTGGTAATACCAAATGTTCACTTTGTCTGGTTTTGTTGCAGCATGCCCCATATCTAAGATGATATAATCTTTCATTGGTATTAGAGAGTACTTGCCATCTAGATAGAAATTTCAGCAGTCAATAGATTATGTCTAATTATATATCTATTAAAAAATTATATTCTTTTCTCCATTTACCTTCTTTGAATCTGCTATAGTGTTCCTTCATCCCCACTCCATCAATAAGCAACTCGATCCCCCACCCATACTTTGGAATATAAAGGTCAATTATTCCATCATCACAATACATTCTTCCTACTTCTAATGAAATATTTGCTTTTTCATACAAATGTTCTTTTAATGCACAATATAATTCGACCTGCCAAAGTCTTTCTAATATTTTTTTACCATCTTTTGACTTTCCATGGCTATTTAAAAAAGCATTTGAATCAATTTTTGATAGTGCTTCTTTGATTAATTCACATAATGTGAATCCATCATCATTTTTTTCATCATATAAAGGTGTTGATGATGGTTCTGTTGGTGTTGATGATGGTTCTGTTGGTGTTAATGATGATTCTGTTAGTATTGATGATGATTTTGTTGGTGTTGATGGTGATTCAGTTTGTGATGATTCAGATGCTGATGGTGATGATGGTTCAAATGACGATAATTGTAAAAGGACATTTTTCTATTATTAGATAAAAACTATTAAGTAATTTTCTTTAAAAAAAATTTAATGTTTATATTGATTGCTTTTCAGTAAATAACCAAGCCATAAACATGGGTTGGTCACCAAAACCACAAATATGGGTCAAATTGAAGCCATAAACATGGGTTGGTCACCAAGCCATAAATATGGATCAGTTCTCAACAAATTGAAGCCATAATAGGGTCAACAGTCATCATTAATAAGAAAGATTTTTTTTTTTTCATCACTGTATAATTATATAATTAATATATATATTAACAAAAAAACTAACTTTTTTAAATTCTTGTGCAGCACTTTTGTTGGCGTCACTTTCATTTTCATCTTTTATAATATTTCCTATTTGTCTTTTATAATGAATATTTATTTCACTATAATCATCATATCCAAGTATTTTCATAAAAGAACAGAAAGATTTGAAATCCCATTCACTATGTGGCTTGAATTTAAAATAGTTTCTCATAAATATGCCAACACCCATTTTTTATTGTAACAAGTAAATCATTTGAAAATTTAGAATAGAGATAGAACATTACCAGACACATTCGTAATATTATTTCTTTGTTTTAGATGAATAGATAGATGGATAAGATGGATATAAATAAGTTAGTGTACTGTACCACACTGAATTCTAAATATAGTAATTTTGATATTGACCATTATTTTTCGTTTATAACCAAGAATCTAGGTCTTGAACTTGGGGATGATTGCTATGCAGCAAGGATGCAAAATGAATTTTCAAAGACAATTTTCATATAAAAAATTGGTTGTAATTGATGAAAGCTATCATGAATACTTAGTATTAGTATTAGGGAGTTTCTCATTAATATTGTCACCAATTATTGTTTGGGAGAGCATTTTAATTGATGATAACAATATAAAATTTATGATTATGTGAATCAGAATGAATTGGCTACTAATGAATTAGTTTTATTAGTGAATAATTTTGGTTTAGTGATTTAAGAAAAACATTTTATTTAGTCGAAACTAATTTATTAACTTATTACTAAGTTAACTTTAAAACTTTATTACAATGTTAAAGTTATTTTACAAGCAAGTCAAATTTGAGCTTCTTTTATACAATTAAATTAATTAGTAACAACTTCATTGCAATCTAGCATTCTAGCCGCAATATCGCACTTTAATTGTGACGTAACATTCTAACCGCGATGCTAATTTCTAAATAAAGTTAACTAATTTCGACGTTATACGAATAAAAATAAAAATGTAATACAAATAAAATAATAAATATGTAAATGTTCATAATAATGTAATATTTGGACATTTATTTTCCGTATTTTATTTTTTATAGAGATATAAGCCGGAATAATTTTTATAATAATCTATTATTATTAATTATCATTTTAATTATTATTTTATTATTTATTAATAATTGATTATTTATTTATTATTATTGTTAATTATTATGTGGAAGGAAGTTTTTAATTTTTAATATTAATAGTCGTGTGACATGTCCTAAAAATCAATAGTCACAGGACATGTCACGCAGATCAATAGGGAGTTGTAAAACATAGTAAATTTTTGATGATCTGCATCATAGTAAAATTCGAATTTACATAGTAAAATTTTACAATCAAATGACTTCTAATCCCCATTTAATACCCTTGCTGTGTAGCAACCACCACCAAATTTGAGATATAACTTCTTTATGATATGTATCTGCTTTTAAAAAAATTTTAAAGCAAGTTGTTAATAAAACCGAAAATAATCTGACCCTTAAAGTCAAATTTTGCTTTTATATTCATAAATGTAGAAATTTCTTTAGCGCGTCCAATTGCAAGCGAAGGTAGAAATAAATGTCCAAATATTACATTATTATGAATATTTACAGACTCTTGATCACTTAGGTATGTAAAATCATTTATTTTAAAAATAAATAATATTAATATTATATAGATTATAAATAGAGACATTAAAATTTTCTTTTATGTTTTATTCCTATGATGATAAATATAATTATTAATGATTAAATAGCATAAGCAATCAACTATAATGATACCAGGAAAAGGAGAAGAGTGATGACAATAGATGCAAAGATGTTGATTTTTTGTATATTATTGAATTTACATGGTATTAGTATTGTTATCATCACCATTTATATTTATTTCATCAAGTAATAAATTATTATTAATAAAATAAACTTTTCTAACCTATATATAGGATTTTACATTAGAGACAATACTTTTTTATAAAATTCCAAACATAATTTTTTTATTGAAATGGAATTAGGTTAAGTGAACAAATGGTGGCGAGGGATGTATATTTCATATGTAATCATTAGTTGTTTCTGTATAAGAATACAATTTAGGTTTCTATCTTACCTTAGAATTTTAAATCACTCAAAAATTCCCAAAATTGGGTTATTTGTCATAGAGGCTTCTTCTTTTAATTGGAAACGGCATTAGATTTTGAGAATAAAAAGTGGCAAGGGATGTATATTTCATATGTAATCATTAGTATTAGTTATTTTTACATAACAATACGTACATTAATTAATTACTTAAAAGGATTTCAAAAGATAATGATAGTAAGTTGCCTTAAAGAATTTGTTTCTAGATGTATAATTTATATTATGATAATAAATAATAAACAAAAACAGTAATAAGAATATAGTTAGCTTTATATTTCAATTCAAAGATTGAAAACTGTTTTATGCAAGTTAAAATAGTCCAACTCATTGTATATTTACATAATAATAAATCTTTAATTTTATTAATTTTAAATCTTAAATATTAAATATCTAATTTACTTAAATTAAACTACACATGACACCTAGCACCACCCCTTGGCTCACTAGCAAAATCATTGCAGCAAGTTACAAAAAAAAAACGTCTAATCTACCTACTACACATGCCACCTAGCACCGCCCACTGGCTCACTAGCGAAGCCATGTCAGCAAGCAAAAAAAATGTGAATAAATACAAATATAATAATAAAAATAATAAAAATAAATGGTGTGTGTGACCTTGATATGATGATGACAATGCTGTTGCTATGGCTATGGCTGGTGCAAGGTAATGATGATGATGTTTAGTTTTGATGAAGGACATTATATGTTAAAAGATTTTTTTTGAAAGAAAAAAAATATTATTTACCTTTAACAAAAAATTTTGTTTCGCCAATTGCTCATCATTGCTATTATTATTATTATTATTCTTATTCTTATTGCTTGTTGTTGTTGTTATTATTATTACTATTGTTGTTATTATTAGTAGTAGTAGGAGTATGTATTATTACTATTATTATTGTTGTTGTTGTTAGTGAAATAAAGACATTTTAAATGAATTTTTTAAGCATGTGAGTGTTGTATGTGAAATTGAAATTATGTGAAATTGAAATATTATGGAATGGGGTGAAATTCTGATTGGCTAATTTGAATTTCACACATGTAAATTTGAATTTATTGCGAATTCACATAATAAATAAGAAAAAAAATGTTTCACAAATGCTTAATTACACAATAAAATGCATTTCTTTGAAAATACATGATTATTTAGCAATTTTAGAAAATAAATTTTAACTTTATTATTAAAAATAAATAAAAATGTTCATATGTGTGGGATGTATGAATGGACATCAGAGGGGATAAATCCCATTTTGAATTTATTATTAGCAACAGATGACACTACTCTTTTGAATGGACAGTTGTTTGAGAGGTGGTCAGTTCTCAAGCAAATAAAGCACTTACCTTCTATATGTTCTGGCCTTAAGTTGGGACATTTGCTTGCTTGATGCCCTTTATAATTGCATCAAAACAAACTGTCCCATACCAAGGATTATTGGTATTGGTCACATACACGCCATTGCAGACATCAGTGTTTGTGGTGTTGGTGTTGTGGTAGTTATGGTTTGGGAAGTATATATATGATAATAATATTTATATTTATTTACAAAAATAAAAATAGGACCAAGGTCCATCTCATTTTCTTCTTTGTCATCATCATCATTGTTGCGATTGGATTGTTATTATTGTTGTTGTTGTTGTTGTTGTTGTTGCTATTATTGTTATTGTTACTATTGTTACCACTGTTATAATAATAATAATTATTATTATTTACATAATAATAAATATGATGATGATGATGATGACTTCAGTGATGTTATTCTTGTTCCCGTTCTTGTTGCTGTTGCTGTTGCTGTTTGCTATTGTTGATGAAGTTGCACTTGATGATGCAACCAATGTTACTCATTTGTAGAAGCAGCAGCGGTGGATCTTTTTTTGTTGTGTTTTTTATAATTGTTTCTATCCATAACAAAAATTATAAAAATAGATGTTAGAAAAACATTGCGTCGACCACATGACTTAATTACATATTGACCTGAACTATGTTTGATGATCAATCACAATAATTTATCTACTATTTCAATATTTAAGAAATTACATTTTCCATATGGTACAATTGCACACAGTGATAACTCTTTTTACAACAAACCAGAATTTTCAAATGTTGCAGTTGAAATGGCAGAAAGTCAAAATGAAGAATACATTTCTGATGAAACATATTGTTATTCACAAGTAATTATACAGTTATATGTACCTCTTTTTTCTTTATTTCTCTGTACTAATAGTTTTATCCTTACTTCTACTTTGTATTAGAATAAATACTAAAAACCATGATGTTCATTAATTCAATGGTATGATGCAAAATATAATAACAGAGAGATTTTATAAATATGGTTATCCCTTTTTAAAAAAGTTGACCATTTTCAATTTATTCCAATATTATTAATTACTGAAGTATGCACATTGTTCCAAGGTTTGATCATTTTAATTCTTTTTATGTTAATGTTGTACGTGAAAATGAAATTATGTGAATTCGCAATAAATTCAAATTTACATGTGTGAAATTCAAATTAGCCAATCAGAATTTCACCCCACTCCATAATTTTTCAAATTCACATAATTTCAATTTCACATACAACATTTAATAAATATATATCAACAGAATAATTGAATAATTACAATTTCTACTAAATTTATGTATATACACAAAAGGAAATAAGTTATGAATTATAATGCACATAAAATATACAAAATTTTGTGGAATTTATATGAATTTCAATGGTTATTTTACATACATCTATGATTTTAATACACATAAAAATATACAAAATTTTATATGGATTCCAATGCTTATTTTACATACATGTGGTTTTTATACAGTTCATAAAATTATACAAATTTATGCCTGTTCAAATTTGCTGATGATGGAGATGCCATCAAGGACATATTTGGCATTCAGTTTTAAATACAATAAAAAATCGTAATTCATGGTGTCCTCAATGTGCAGGATGTTCTAAACTTAATATTAATATTGCTAAAGAAATTGTGCTTAAAAAAGATTATCAGAAAAATATATAGATATAGATTCTTTGCTTTTATGGGAATGTTAACGAAGGCCATCAACGGTATACAAGTCTTAAATGTGTAAGAAATTTGGACACATGGTGTCCTCACTGTTCAGGTAATGCAAAAATTTCCATTGAAGAAGCTAGAAAAATCGCGACTAAAAATAAAGGATTATGTCTTTCTGAAACGTATAATGGTGCACATACAAAATTAAAATGGCAGTGTGAAAAAAAGCATGAATGGTATGCAACCGTGGATAAAGTAAAAAATTTAGATAAACGGTGTCCATTTTGTCCATATAAGAGACAAGAACTCTGCAAGGAAATAGTGATGAAATTATTAGGCCCACCATCTGATATACGTAGACCATATTTCTTAAAAACTCCTGATCATCCGTTAGGGCTTGAACTTGATGTATACTATCCACAGTACGATTTTGCTGTCGAAGTTCAAGGTATACAACAAAGGGTAAAACAAAATATTGCAGTATTGATGCTACTGCTCATTATAGTTATGATTGAGCTCAAAATGTTCATGTGCCCTATTCAGATCAACAAGTAAGTAAAATATATTACCTTAGTCCATGTAAAGTCCATTTGTTTGGTATTCAAGATGAGGCAGTAAGGGTGCAAATTAATTATGTTCTTAATGAAAATGAAACTATAGGAAAAGGACCAAATGGCACCCTTAGTATGATCTTTGATGGAATTAAGAAATTGAATAAAGGTGAAAAGTATTTAAAGATTACTTGTGATAATGCTGGAGGACAAAATAAAAATAATGTAACAATTTGATTTTATTTGTATCTAGTAATTTGTGGTTATTATAAAAGTATTGAATTGAATTTTATGATCCCAGGGCATACCAAATTCAAATGTGATGATAGCTTTGGTTTAATAAAAAAACTCTATAGAAAAACAAGAGTAGATTGTCTGTATCATGTGGTTGGGGTAGTAAAAAAGTCTAGTCCAGCAGGATTGAATAAAGCTCAATGTTATGAAGGTGGAAAAGGTTTTCAATACTTAGATGTTAAAGCTATTTTGGGAATTTATTTTAAGAAACTAAATGGTTTACAAAAGTATCAACATTTTCTTTTTGAAGCATCTAATCTTGGTACAGTGAAAGTTCAAGAAATTGCTAATGGACCTTTTGTTGAATCTAATTTATTGAAAACTAAGAAAGCAGATATTTTGGAAGAAATTAGAGCTTTATCCATTTTAGTATTAACACCACCACCTTTGGATTACAAAAGGCAAGAATATCTTTACCAGAATATTTGCCCATTTGTGAAAGATGAATACAAAGATACTACTTGCCCAAGACCAGTATATACTGGCAATGAATAAAATATTTAGAATAAAATCACATCTATGACTTCTTACTGTCATTAAGTTTAATAAGTTTAATCTTTTGAAAAATATTGTTAGCTTTTTTCCACATTTAAAGTAAAAAGGTACTAAAATAAAGACTAGTGCTGTAATCCAAAAAAGGAAAAAGTATGGTTGCAAAAGTGGTTGCAAAAGTAATTGCAACCACTTTTTATATGCCGTAAATACAATTACTACCATCATCATAATTTACGGCACTAGTCTTTATACTATATTATTAAAAATCAATTTCTTTTACTGTCAAAAATCAAAATTCTTTTTTCAATTTAATATATCAATATCTTAAGATGGACAGATAGACCTTAATAAAAGACGAACTCACATTGAAAAGCTAGCCAAAAATAAAAGATTAAGTAGTGATCTAACATATGTGGATAATGTCCCAAATACCAGTGATGAAATTGAAATGAAATTTAAATGAAGATTTGTGTTCCAAAGTCGGATCTGAAATTGAGCCTGAAGTTGAACCCGAATCTGGATCTGGATCTGACTCAAGTTCTGACAATGATAAATCCTGGGAGGATGTGAATGTTGAAAATTTTACCTTTGTAAATGACACTTATACTTCAATAAAGAAAAGCAGGACTTTTTATATGGGATTCAATCAGGACATGCCAAAGAGTTGAGAGATGCAGCAATTGGATCTTCTAAAATTACTGAATTTTTCCATATTCAAACCCCTAATAGAGATCAATCTTTTGATGATGATGACGATGATAATGATGATATAACTGGAAAAATATAATAGATTATATTGAAGAATCCCAATTTAGTCAATGATGCAAAGTCTAGATTAACAGCAATCAGGGTGTATTTTAGAAATTTAAATAATGGTAAAAAAAAGGTTGAAGCAAGCAAGATAGTGGCAGTATCTCTAGGATGGACAGTTAAGATCTGGTGTGTATATGACATATTAAGGAAATGTAGACTTTGCATGCGGTGATGGTTAAGATATGCTAAGGAAACATAGAACTTTGTGTATGGTAGGTAATACATCTTCATTATCAAAAAACAAATTTCTATATTAATATGAATTGTATAAAAATGGGATATTCATTGTGTTAATATCAGACAAACAAGGACAAATAATTTTTTTGGATCCTTTCATACAACAATAAATTTTAAATGTTACTTACTAATATATAAAAACCAAAAACGAAGTTAATAAAGACTTTACTAAGTAAACTACCAAAGCAAACTTGTCAAAAACATTTTACATATATTTCATTCCTTGATGACTTATGAAATAAAACTTGAGCAAAATTTTTTATTTTATTATATATATCAATAGTTATTAAATTTGTGTAGCACATAACATAAAAAGAAAAAAATGCTTATAACAACTTTACCACAGGAAATTTTCATTGAAATATTTAAATACATTGAAAAGGATTATAAAACATTATATTCTTGTGTTCTTGTCAATAAAAAATGGCATAATATCAATATTCCAACTTTATGGAGAAACCCATTTATTTCTAAAAACAGCATCAAAATATTAATTAATTGCTTACTAGAAGAAGATAAAAATTTCTTGGTGGAAAATGATATTGTATTCAAAGATTTTAAATTATTGGAAAAAACACCATTATACAATTATGCTAAATTTACAACTGAATTAGATTTTTATAAATTCAATGATTTTTTGCGATATTTATTTGATTTATATAGTTCAGGATATTCTCAATTAAAAACAAAATTGGATGAATTTATTTTTGATCATTCAAATATCAGAAAGCTTACAATAACAGATAGTGAAGAATTGGTGGATCATCATAGATTTGATACTTGTTTTCAAAACCTTCATGAATTATGTTGCAGTATTCACACTAGTTCTAAATTTATTAATAAATTAGCAACTACTTGTAAAAATATTCAAGTTTTAAATATAGATTGCTATTTTGATCCTGATTATCCTGTTACTGGATTTTTTAGTTTAACTGAATTAATTAAATTAATTAAAGCACAAAATCAAATTAAACAATTATATATTAATTCAGAAGATGAATTAATTTTACCAGATGATTTAAAAAATGCAATCTTAATTCATTCAAAATCAATAGTTAATTATGAAAGTTATGGAGATCATAATTTAGATTCTATAGTTCCAACATTTCAAAATTTGAAGTTTTTAACATTAGTTGAACGCTCCTCAGATGCCAAACTAAAGCAATTAAAACCTACTCTATTTCCTAATATTGAATATATTTCTTTGTGTCTTTATTATAGTCCATTTCTTTTAGACCTATTAGAATTTATAAAAATCAATGGTAAAACTCTTAAATCTTTGATAATTCATGGTGCACTAATTGATGAAGAATATTTAGGAAAGCTTAATCAATTAATTGGACAAAATTGTAAAAATTTAGAGTACCTGGGAATGGTTTACAAAAATGAACTAGATCAAGAACTAATTCCTATAATTAGTAAATGTACCAAATTAAAAAGTCTAAGGTTAAATAATAATAGAGATGTAATAGATGGTGATAAAGTGTTGGAAATTTTAAATCAGATATTACCAAAAAATTTGAATACTTTAATTTTTTATTCTAAAATCTTTTTTTCTGATAGTTCACTGAGAACTCTAGAGAGTAATTGGAAAGGATCCAAACCTTTTACAATAAAGTTATTTAGGTATGTAAAAAGAGAAAAATTAGAAGATTTATTAAAAAAATATCAAGATATAGGATTTTTAAATTATCATTTCATCTAAATGAATTGTTTTATTATTATATTCATTTTATATATATATAGTATGGTGTTTTTTTTTTAATCAAATGACATTACAAAAAAAAATCTTTTTATCAGTATTATTATTACTATAAATTCTTTTACATTCAATGGAACAAACACTAGCAATAGCAAATATAAATTTTATTTTATATGTGGGCAATTTTGACATAGTTATTTTTCAAAGTGTTTTAAATGATGTTTTCTTTGAAAATTATTCAATAAAAAGTGGTTTTTGAAGGAAAAAACAGAGTTATAATGGCTTAGGAATCTTTCTAGTGGATGATGACTATTACATCAGCATTTTATTAGTTTTGTCAAATCTTTGAGTATCACCACCAATTTTTCCTTCCTTCATTGACCTTGGTGGTTGTAGAGATGATTTGCCTTGTACTTTGAGTTCTTTAATTCTTACAATAAAAAATTGAATTCATTATATCTTTGAATGAGTTGTGTTAAAATTGATTAATATTAGGCAAAGACAAATAATATGTTGTAATTTTTTGAATCCTTTCATAATAATAATAAATTTAATAAATGTTACCTTTATTAATATTTATATTATAAAAATAAATTCTTAATAAATAAAACTAACAATCTTTTGCAAAAAAAAAAAAATTTATATTATATAAAAACAAAAAAAACAAATAGACTTTACTAAGTAAACTGCCTTGGAGTTCCTGAGCAAACTTGTTAAAACCATTTTACATATATTTCATCTTATGAATAAAACTTGAGCAAAATTTTTTATTTTATTATTTTATTTTATTAAATTTGTGTAGCACATAATGTAAAAAAAAAAATGCTTATAACAACTTTACCACAGGAAATTTTCACTGAAATATTTAAATACATTGAAAAAGATTATAAAACATTATATTCTTGTGTCCTTGTCAATAAAAAATGGCACAATATCAATATTCCAGCTTTATGGAAAAACCCATTTATTTCTGGAAACAGCATCAAAATATTAATTAATTGCTTACTAGAAGAAGATAAAAATTTCTTGGTGGAAAATGACATTGTATTAAAAGATTTTGAATTATTGGAAAAACCACCATTATACAATTATGCTAAATTTACAACTGAATTAGATTTTTATGAAATAAATGAATGGTTAGAAGATTTATGTGATATTGTTAGTTTAAAATATTTAAAAACAAGATTGGAAGAATTTATTTTAGATCATTCAAATATCAGAAAGCTTACTACAATATTAGATAGTGAAGAATTTTTGGATCATCATAGATTTGATACTTGTTTTCAAAACCTTTATGAATTACATTGCAGTATTCACTCTAGTTCTGAAATTATTGATAAATTAGCAACTACTTGTAAAAATATTCAAGTTTTAAATATAGATTGCTATTTCAATCCTGATTATACTGTTACTGAATCTTTTAGTTTAACTGAATTAATTAAATTAATTAAAGCACAAAATCAAATTAAACAATTACATATTGAGTCAGAAGATGAATTAATTTTACCAAATCTAGAGGATTTAAAAAATGCAATCTTAATTCATTCAAAATCAATAGTTAATTATGAAAGTTATGAAAATAATAATTTAAATTCTATAATTCCAACATTTCAAAATTTGAAGTCTTTAAAATTAGTTGATTACTCCTCAGATGTCAAATTAATGCAATTAAAATCAGTTCTATTTCCAAATATTGAATATTTTTATTTGTATCTTTATGGTCCATTTCTTTTAGACCTGTCTGAATTTATAAAAATCAATGGTAAAACTCTTAAATCTTTGATAATTCGTGGTGCACCAATTGATGAAGAATATTTAGGAAAGCTTAATCAGTCAATTGGGCAAAATTGTAAAAATTTAGAATATTTGGAAATACTTTACAAAAATGAACTAGATCAAGAACTAATTCCTATAATTAGTAAATGTACCAAATTAAAAAGTCTAAAGTTAGATGCTATTAATAGAGATGTAATAGATGGTGATAAAGTGTTGGCAATTTTAAATCAGATATTACCAAAAAATTTGAATACTTTAACTACTTATACTGAAATCTTTTTTTCTGATAGTTCACTGAGAACTCTAGAGAGTGATTGGAAAGGACCCAAACCTTTTACAATAAAGTTGTCTAGGTATGAAAGAAGAGAAAAATTAGAAGGTTTATTAAAAAAATATCAAGATATAGGATTTTTAAATTACCATTTTTTCTAAATGAATTGTTTTATTATTATATTCATTTTATATACAGTATATATAGTATGGTGTTTTTTTTTAATCAAATGACATTACAAAAAAAATCTTTTCATCAGCTATTATTATTACTATGAATTCTTTTTACATTCAATGGAACAAATACTAGCAATAGCAAATATAAATTTTATTTTATATGTGGGCAATTTTGTCAGTTATTTTTCAAAGTGTTTCAAATGATGTTTTCTTTGAAAATTATTCAATAAAAAGTGGTTTTTGCAATCTTTTTTGAAGGAAAAAACAAGTTTAGAGAGTTATAATGGCTTAAAATTTTTGGTGAAATCTCTATAGTGGATGACAATTATTACATGAGCATTTTATTAGTTTTGTCAAATTTCTGAGTATCACCACCAATTTTTCCTTCCTTCCTTGATCCTTGGTGATTGTAGAGATGATTTGCCTTGTACTTTGATTACTATTGCAATTCAGCACCAATTGTTACTGCCTTTTCCCTCTACCTTTAGTATATGTGTATTATTTTATTTTAAATAAATAAATTTATTGTATAAATTTTTCATTATTCTTCTTACAATAAAAAATTGAATTCATTATATCTTTATTATCAAAAAACCAATTTCTGTAAAAGAAATTTGAATGAGTTGTGTTATGCCTGTTCAAATTTGCTGATGATGGAGATGCCATCAAGGGCATATTTGGCATTCAGTTTTGAATACAATAAAAAATCGTAATTCATGGTGTCCTCAATGTGCAGGATGTTCTATACTTAATATTAATATTGCTAAAGAAATTGTGCTTAAAAAAGGTGGAAAATGATTATCAGAAAAATATATAGATATAGATTCTTTGCTTTATGGGAATGTTAACGAAGGCCATCAATGGTATACAAGTCTTAAATGTGTAAGAAATTTGGACACATCGTGTCCTCACTGTTCAGGTAATGCAAAAATTTCCATTGAAGAAGCTAGAAAAATCGCGACTAAAAATAAAGGATTATGTCTTTCTGAAACGTATAATGGTGCACATACAAAATTAAAATGGCAGTGTGAAAAAAAGCATGAATGGTATTCAACCGTGGATAAAGTAAAAAATTTAGGTAAATGGTGTCCATTTTGTCCATATAAGAGACAAGAACTCTGCAAGGAAATAGTGATGAAATTATTACACCCACCATCTGATATACGTAGACCATATTTCTTAAAAACTCCTGATCATCCGTTAGGGCTTGAACTTGATGTATACTATCCACGGTACGATTTTGCTGTCGAAGTTCAAGGTATACAACATGAATGCTTCCATGCTTTCTTTCACAAAAACCAAAAGGATTTTGAAAAGCAGTTTGCACGGGATCAGCTAAAAAAAGAACATTGTGATAAAAATCGGATATTACTTATCAAAGTATGGTATTATGAAGACCTTTATTTAGTGATCCCTCGAAGACTTAAAGATCTTGGTCTTATTTCTTAATTGGTACTGTTCAATCCTTGGACAATTGACAATTTGTGATTTTCTATTTTGGAATTTTTTTCGATGGTCATGTGATTATTTTGCGTAACTTTGTGATTACGTAACCCTTAACACTTAAATGATGAAAAATACAGATCAAACGACAATAACTTTTTCAAAATGATTAATCGAATTATGTCCATAGATAAAAATTTTCAGGGAGTAAAAAATTCTCTAAGAGAGAGAAGGTAAGTAAACATCACACAGAAGTTATTAAGTTACACCCAGTATTGATACGTATGATAGTTTGCCTATACAGATAGGCTGGAATTTGTCTGTGAAAAAAATTGATAATTTCTTTGAGCGACACGATACACGCGGATATAAATTTGATATTGATTCAAAGGGAAACGTATTTATAGTCGAGATGGAATCAGACGAACATACATTTGTTGTTGTACGGCTTCAAGAATATTTTAAGGTTCCTAACGGAGGTGTCGTCGATGATCCTCCAATAGATGTTGTGGGTGCTTCAGGTAAGAAAGATTACTTTGGGTAGCTTGCAAAATTGAAATACATTTCTTTTGAAAAAATAAGCATGCCTAGGCTTTTACAATCTTCTCAAATTCTATAATAGCTCACTATCAACCAAATGGAGGAGGATTACCATCAGCACCTGATGTTGCAATATTTCCAAGTTTGAACATTATTTCACCATTTCCAGCTCCGGCCCCGGCTCCACGACGTACACGACGTCAATCGTTACGACCAAGAAGAAGAACTTCCCGACATAATGAGATTCCTCCAGTTACTAGAACGGTTGGTTCTGTGCATATTAGATTTATTTCCTATTTTTTCTTAGTCTTATCATAAATTTAATTATATAGGGAAGACCTCATGCAAGGATCATGTGTGAAGTTGCTGTGTCTCAAGGTTTAATTAATTTGGAAGAAAAATGTGAGCGCTGGATGCTACAGGAATACGTAAGATGCGTATTTGCAATTAAAATTTTTGACAAAGATCCTGCACATTGAGGACACCATGAATTACGATTTTTTATTGTATTTAAAACTGAATGCCAAATATGTCCTTGATGGCATCTCCATCATCAGCAAATTTGAACAGGCATAACACAACTCATTCAAATTTCTTTTACAGAAATTGGTTTTTTGATAATAAAGATATAATGAATTCAATTTTTTATTGTAAGAATTAAAGAACTCAAAGTACAAGGCAAATCATCTCTACAACCACCAAGGTCAATGAAGGAAGGAAAAATTGGTGGTGATACTCAAAGATTTGACAAAACTAATAAAATGCTGATGTAATAGTCATCATCCACTAGAAAGATTCCTAAGCCATTATAACTCTGTTTTTTCCTTCAAAAACCACTTTTTATTGAATAATTTTCAAAGAAAACATCATTTAAAACACTTTGAAAAATAACTATGTCAAAATTGCCCACATATAAAATAAAATTTATATTTGCTATTGCTAGTGTTTGTTCCATTGAATGTAAAAGAATTTATAGTAATAATA
>CAUDNR010001435.1:22736-60306 GCA_958430865.1 Entrophospora sp. SA101 | reverse complement strand
TAATGAGTTAATGGCATTTTGTTTAGTAATTGTGTTTAATCCTCTAGCATTTATTGTTGCAAAATTTCCTATGGTAGACCGTGTCCGTTTTTTCTCTTTTTTGTATTATTAAAATATGATAACTAATGAATGTTGTTTTTTTTGGTTGAATTTTGCCTTTTGGTTTTTCTTCCTTCTATGGATGAACGAATGCTTTGATTTATTATTATTAACTAACACACACTAAAATATACTAAAGTATAAATATTTTTGTGAAAGAAAAAAAACCAAGTAGCAAAACCACCAAAAGAAAAGTAAATAAAAATTGATTTTTTGGTAAGAAAAGTTTAAATTTAAAGCTATTTGATTTTTTTTCCGTTAATTTATAAGAATTATTATGAATGAATGGATGAATGAATGATATAATTAGTCAACTATCCGTACTTTCATTGACAGTCTCTGAAATTGGACTAGATTATTTGATTTAATTTTGTCAGGGAATTTCATATGAAATGTATGATCTAGAAATTATATATATGTGATAGAATTTTCTATCTCGAGACAGCGAGCGTAAAAAAATTCATTTCCATTCACGTTTCCATGATGAAATGACGCTCGGTATAATGGGAGAACCAATCAGATAATAAGTTCTTTAATACCGGAAATTTTCTCTGAAATGGATAGAAATGATCGTCGCAAAAATAATATTACGGAAAATATAATTTGCCAGCTTATTTCATTTAATTAGAATGGATAAGAAGGGAAAAAGTCCATCATTTGTTTGACTATTCGTAGTAAATTAAAAGATATGGTAATACTAAACTATTAGATAATGAGGATATTAATATTGATTCATTGAACGACAACAACAACTTCAGTAGTAGTAATAGAAATAGTATTAATAATAATAAACTGTTAATAACAACAATAATAGTAATGACAATGATTAAAACAGTACTATTACAATTACTGCTGCTACCGCTATCTGATGATGATGATGATGATGATATCATTATCAATAATAATTATAGTGAGACATTAGACAGTAGTAGCAATAACGATATTAATATTAGTGAAAATAATAATTAATAATCAACTAATTGAAGCAAGATTTTGCTGCCAGTTTTGATGAAAGGCAAAATAAAAAATTATTTAATGATAAAAAAATAGATTTATTCTTTTAGGCTTGTAAATTTTGATTAAAATTATCACAATACCAAGTTCCTTTACCTCGTAATTCTTGGCTTACTTTTTGCTATGGTGAGATATAACTTTCTTTCTTTATTTAAAAGTATCACGAAACTGGAGAATTATCTGGTCCCTTCCCTATTGAATTTAACTTTTGTGTCCAAATTCAATCAAAATTAAGGCTATATCATGATCACATTACATTGGTAGTACAACGTCGTGTTCGACTAATTTTTTAAATATTGATTTCCTGAAATTTTGTACGTTCCATATAAAAAATTCAAAATCATGAAAAATTCATCAGATATTTCTAATTCAAGATGTATGCAAGGAATTACACTTATTCAAGCTGAAAAACGTACATATAGAGTTTCTAGTTCTTCTATAGTATCTATTGACACAATAAACAAAGAAAATTCTGGTGAGTTACTATCATTATTTCTTATTATTTTATCTTTTTATTTTTTCAAAAAAAATTTTTAATTAATTAATCAATTCATTCATTCATTATTTAAAAATTTAGATACAAAAAGTAGTTATTCAAAAAATCATAATAAAAGTAATGAAAATTTAGTTTCCAATGACAGCAAATTGGTTAAAAGCATTGATCCAAATATACAACAAATCCATGAAAAAAATGTATCAAATGATCAAATAACAACATTAAAACTTAAAATACCATCAAAAATGTATGGACATATAATTGGTAATTTTGATAATAATAATAAATGATCCTTATAATTATTATTGTTATCCTTGATAACTTTGCAATTATATAAAATAGGCAGAGGAGGTGCAACATTGAAACAAATAGAATCTGATACAAATACTAGAATAAAAATTATAAATGGTGAAGATGTAGTATGTATGTAAATATATATTTATATTTTTTATGCTTTTATTTTTTTTTTTTTGGAGGAACAAAAAATAAAAATATCTTTTGGTGTTTAAAATTTCAGCAATTACAGGTTCAAATGAAAACATTGAGAAATCTAAAAAAAGAATCTATGAAATAATTAGATCAGTATGATATGACATTACATTTATATATATATAAAGTTAAAACTTATTTCCACTTAATAAACAATATTAACTGTTCATGTTTCCTATAATTATATATAATAATAGGTTGTTCCAAGATCACCTCCAACACATTTTTTATCTTTACCACTTGATACTGATCGAAATTTGCAACAAAAGATATCCAATTTTCAATCAGATGTTCTCTCACTTTCCATACCCAAGATTGATCCCACCATACTTATAAATCCATCTTCATTTCATTTGACCCTTGGGATGTTAAGTTTGTATATTGAAGAAGATATTAAAGGTGCCGTGCAATTGTTAAAAAGTTTGTCTACTGAAGTTAATGATTTAGTTGGATCAAGAATACCAGTTGTAAAATTATCTGGTTTGGATATAATGGATGAAGATTCTAGTAAGAGAGATAGATAATCCTATAATTCTACAAACATTTATATTTACATTTATATCTATATTTAATAATAAACAAAATTTAAATTTACTACTAGCAAAAACAAATGTTTTATATGCAAAAGTTGAAGAATTGGGAGAAAAAAAGATTTTAACAAAATTAGCTGGTATAACTTTTATACATACATTTATCTATCTATCTATTTATTATCACATATTTATTTTTTTTTCTTTAAAAAATTTACTGATCTATAGAATTTTTGAATGAAAAATTTTCTGAAGCTGGATATTTAAAAAAAACTGATAGACCATTAAAGGTATTATTTACTTGCTTAAAATTTTAATTTATCACCAACAACTTTAAACGCTAACAATGATACAAACATTGTTGTATTTATTTTTTTGATTATTTTTTTTTAGCTTCATGCCACTTTGATTAATACAAGTCATCGTAAAATTAAAGGATCGTATAAAAATTATGAACGAATTCCATTTTCAGCTGTTCAAATTCTAAATAAATTCCCCAATATCGATTTTGGAACATGCAGAATTGAGAATATTCATATATCAAAAATTGGAGAACATGATGAAAACGGAAGACATAAAAGTGAAGGAAAAATTAAAATCAAATAACAATACTATCAATAACAATTTAATTTTGGTATAATGTACATTATATCATCCGGAGAGGGGGGGTTAAATTATTAAACATAAATGTGCAATGGTTGAATCAATACCCTTGTTGCTTTGTTGCATCAAAAAAGGGAAACATTATAAATTTACTGGTCGTGTGACATGTTGTACTTGATCTTCTATATTAAAAAAATAAGTAAAACGAAATTTCTCCATTAAAGCTTTCCGATGAATATCTTTTCATATGGAAAGGTCTTTTCTATGTAAATCCATGACTATTCAAAAATGGCAATGCTTTTTCGCTTCAAGGCTGAGATAATTTTTTCAATGTCGCTTTAAAAGACTTGATAGTGGCTGAGAAGGTGTAAAATACTCTAAGCCTTCATATGGTCATGAGTACTAGTTAATAAGTTTAGAGAGATTCACAAAAAAACGGGTTTATAAATGCTTTAATATGTCAATAATGAACCAATTATATTGAAGACAGTAATGGTAATACGGGATTTTTACATCTCTTTGACTTATTCATTTAATTATTTATTAAAGGAAAAGAGAATTTTGATTTTTTAGAATGATTTTAGTATATTTTACGACGCTTGCAAAGCAAGCGTCGTAAATCTTGTCTTTAACATTTACTTCCATCAAACCGCCCGCCGCCTATCATGCAACTATTGAATAATTGATAAAACGTTCATCAAGTATATTGTACAAGGCTTGCTTTGGAAGCTTCGTACATCTTGTCTTTAACACTTACTTTGCCTATATAACTATTGAATAATTGATAAATGTTCATAAGTATAATATTTTTTTATTATATTTAAAGATTATACATTATAAAAAACCAAAGTTTGTTGTTATACTCACTTCATTCATTCCTCCTCTCATTAATTCCGGTAATTATGTAGAGGAATCATACAAATAATTCATTGCCCCGACCCTTGAATTCGGATACAAAACCAATGCATTTTTTTTTTGCGATTTTTTGGTCATGAATTTTGATCTCCGAATGAATATACATGCAAGTGTTTGGATTGAGTCGTGTGATTTTATAATGTTATGACATCAAAGAATTATCATCGCACTATAGTTTTACGGTTTATGATGAATTAAAATCAATTAGAAAAGAGATTAAGAAAATGGATGAAATAAAATTTGATCCTTCAACAATTACTGCAACAATTCATCCAAATGCAGTTTATATTAGCAGATTATTAAAATTCACAAATCTTCTCCAACCTGTGAATTCAGTAATGTACTTTATCAATAAATCATAATATCTTAAAATCTTAAATTTATAATCAAATAAAAAAATTTATACATATATTAATTATCAAATAAAAAAGCCATATCTAGTCCATTTTGACTTACTTGTTGAACCACTATTGCAGCCAACTTCCAGAAGGGGTTCACCATCTTCCAGATTTGGTTGTCTTAATGATCCTTCCTCTTCGTTTGTTATTCGAATTGTTTATTCGAACCATTCATTTATTCATTTTATTAGAACTATTCGTTTATTCATTTTATTATTCGAATTGTTATTATCGTTTATTCGAGCTATTCATTTATTCATTAGAACTATTCATTTATTCGTTTTATTATTCGAATTGTTATCATTCGTTATTCGAATTGTTATCATCCGTTATTCGAATCGCTATCATTCGTTATTCGAATTGTTATTATTCGGTTATTATTTGAATTCGGTTATTATTCGATTGTTGTCATTCGTTTATTCGAATATTCGCTATTCGTTTTATTCGAATTATTCAAATTACTTGTACTTGTTTTAATCGAATTAATCGAATTAATCATTTTATTCGGAACTCCGTTTATTCGTTTATTCAAACTATCTGTTTTGTTTGAATTATTCGTTTTATTCGAACTATTGTTTATTCGTTTTGTTTGAAATATTCGAATTATTCGTTTATTCGTTATATTTGTTTATTCGAACTATTCGAATTATTTGAATTACTTTATCAATAAATCATAATATCTTAAAATCTTAAATTTATAATCAAATAAAAAAATTTATACATATATTAATTATCAAATAAAAAAGCCATATCTAGTCCATTTTGACTTACTTGTTGAACCACTATTGCAGCCAACTTCCAGAAGGGGTTCACCATCTTCCAGATTTGGTTGTCTTAATGATCCTTCCTCTTCGTTTGTTATTCGAATTGTTTATTCGAACCATTCATTTATTCATTTTATTAGAACTATTCGTTTATTCATTTTATTATTCGAATTGTTATTATCGTTTATTCGAGCTATTCATTTATTCATTAGAACTATTCATTTATTCGTTTTATTATTCGAATTGTTATCATTCGTTATTCGAATTGTTATCATCCGTTATTCGAATCGCTATCATTCGTTATTCGAATTGTTATTATTCGGTTATTATTTGAATTCGGTTATTATTCGATTGTTGTCATTCGTTTATTCGAATATTCGCTATTCGTTTTATTCGAATTATTCAAATTACTTGTACTTGTTTTAATCGAATTAATCGAATTAATCATTTTATTCGGAACTCCGTTTATTCGTTTATTCAAACTATCTGTTTTGTTTGAATTATTCGTTTTATTCGAACTATTGTTTATTCGTTTTGTTTGAAATATTCGAATTATTCGTTTATTCGTTATATTTGTTTATTCGAACTATTCGAATTATTTGAATTATTACTACACATTTAGCAGATACTAATTAAAAATCTTGGTTTTACGGATAACAGTTCCATAATAAATCTTAATAAAAACCTTCTCGATATAGCAGATATCTCAGTTTAACAGATTTTTGGAAAATTTTCCCTAATTGCCCAAACTATGTATTCGAGTTTATTTGTTTTATTTAAATTATCGATTGAATTATTTATTTTATTTGTTTATTGAATTATTATTCGTTCATTTGATTTATTTGAATTATCAAATTATCAAATTATTCATTATTCATTTTATTCAAATAAACCTTCAATGTAATTTGATCATAGCAAGTAAATCAAATGATTCGAATGAACCTTATTCGAATAGAAACCCTAATACTAATCAAGCGGTATAGTGATTTTAATTTAGTTTTCCAGATTTTGTGACTTCAATAACTCAGATCACACGCTTGCAATATTTAATACAGTTTCACGGTTTATGGCTTTAACGGCTTTAGGGTGCATGCCGAATTTATTTGCGTAATTGTAAATTTGATTTTTTAGCAGAAAATCTAACATATTTGTGGCTGAAAAAAAAAGTTCTTTAGAAGAAATTTTTTTAGATAAATATAATAACAAAAAACCACAATGGAAAACACTTTGGATGAAAATAAACATCATGATGATACTTCTACCGACATAAATGATGGATATTCTTGTGAAAGAAAGGAATATTATGGGGAATGTCCAACCTGTAATAGATGTAATACTCATTATTTATGGTGTCAATCATGTGATCCAAAATTATTAACTGAAGGATGGACTAGTGGCAATAAAATATTAGATGAATCGATCAAAAGTATACAACTTAAAGCAATAAGATATGATAATGATTATTATCTTCAATGGATTCCTTATAATGATTTAACAAATATTGAAAAGATAGGTGAAAGTGGATTTGCAACTATATCCAAAGCTACTTGGTTAAATGGTAGTAAAACTCTAAATTATGATAATAAAAAAACTACCAAAGATAGGACTGTGGCATTAAAAAAACTACATAATTCACAGAATATTTCTGATGAATTTCTTAATGAGGTAAATTATTTTATTTTTTTATTTATTTTCAGATTTTTTAAATATTATTAAATACTTTTTTTTTTGTTATTTCAGCTCAAAAATTATACAAAGTTTCATGATAAAATTTATATTTATGGGTTAACGCAAGATCCAATTACAAAAAAATATATCTCTGTAATGCACTACATGGAAGATGGAAGTCCTCAAAATGATGAATATTCAAAGAAAAGATATAGAAATTATGGGGAATGTCCAACCTGCAATAGATATAATACCTATTGGACATGGTGTCAATCATGTGATCCAATGTTGTTAACTGAAGGATGGACTAGTGGCAATGAAACATTAGATGAGTTGATTAAAAGCATACAACTTAAAGCAACTGAGTATGATAATGATAATTATCTTCAATGGATTCCTTATAATGATTTAACAAATATTGAAAAGATAGGTGAGGGTGGATTTGCAACTATATCCAAAGCTACTTGGTTAAATGGTGAGAAAAATGCTTATGGAAATAAAAGAACTAATAAAGACAGGACTGTGGCATTAAAAAAACTACATAATTCACAGAATATTTCTGATGAATTTCTTAATAAGGTAAATTATTTTATTTTTCTATTTATTTCAGGTTTTTAAATGTTGTTCTGAAATTCAAATATATTTTTTATATAGTTTAGAAATTATGTTACATTTTATGGTAAATCATTTATAAACAAACTTTATGGATTAACACAAGATTCAGCTACAAAAGAATATATCTTTGTAATGGAATACATGGAAGATGGAAGTCTTCAAGATTACAAAGATCCATATATTAGAAAAGAAGAATATGGGGAATGTTCAACTTGTTATAGATATAATACTTATTATTCATGGTGTCAATCATGTGATCCAAAGCTATTAACTGAAGGATGGACTAGTGGCAATGAAGCATTAGATGAATTGATTAAGAGTACACAACTTAAAACAAGCAGTCATTATAATAATTGTTATCACCATCAATGGATTCCTTATAATGATTTAAAAAATATTGAAAAGGTGGGTGAAGGTGGGTTTGCAACTATATACAAAGCTACTTGGTTAAATGGTGATGTGTATGCAGCTGGTAGTGAAAGAATGAGCATGGACATGACTGTGGCATTAAAAAAATTACATAATTCACAAAATATTTCTGATGAATTTCTTAATGAAGTAAATTATTTTATTTTTCTATTTATTTTCAGATTTTTAAATATTATTGATTATTATTGTTGTAATTAAAATATTTTGTTTGTTATTTTAGTTCAAAAATTATGTGAAGCTTAAGGGTGAATTTGATATAATTTGTGTTTATGGATTAACACAAGATCCAATTACAAAAGAATATATGTTTGTGATGAGTTATATGGAAGATGGAAGCCTTCAAAATTATTTAACTAAAAATTTTAAAAATTTAAAATGGAAGCACAAAATTCGTATTCTTCAACTAATTATTGAAGCTTTAAAAGGTATTCATGAAAAAGAAATTATTCATCGCGATCTTCACAGTGGTAATATTCTTCAAGAAAGAACATCAGCATATATTACTGATTTGGGATTATCATGCCTAGCTAGTCAAGTATCTGCATCAAACAAAAATGATATATGTGGAGTACTACCATATATTGCACCAGAAGTTTTAAGAATGAAACCATATACAAAAGCATCAGATGTATATAGTTTTGGAATTCTGATGTCTGTAGTATCAACTGGTCAACAACCATTTAATAACTTGGCACATGATATAGATCTTGCAATAAAAATATGTGAAGGTGCAAGACCTGGATTTTCAAACAACACTCCAAAGTCATACATTGAACTAGCATTCAGATGCATGGATGCTAATCCAAATAAACGTCCAACTGCCAAAGAAATTTATGAGATTTTTAGGTTTTGGAGTTATGCTAAATCAGATGAATCAATTATAAAAGAGTTTGAGAAAATGGATGAAATCAAATTTGATCCTTCAACAATTACTCCAGTAATTCATCCAAATGCAGTTTATACTAGCAGATTATTAAAATTTACAAACCTTCCCCAACCTGTGAATTCCAATA
This sequence comes from Entrophospora sp. SA101, assembly GCA_958430865.1. Classification (NCBI taxonomy): domain Eukaryota; kingdom Fungi; phylum Glomeromycota; class Glomeromycetes; order Entrophosporales; family Entrophosporaceae; genus Entrophospora; species Entrophospora sp. SA101. The sequence continues at coordinate 51,273 of CAUDNR010001435.1, read as the reverse complement.
AAGTAACAATTATTGGTAATAATAATGGTAATTATTAATATTCAATCATTGGTTATTTTTATTTTTAATTTTTAAAATTAACAATATTTATTAATTTCCACTCTTTGTGATAAATATTTTGTAGATTCTAAACAATTTAATTTAGTTATTTTTGAAGATTCTAGACAGATGGAATTAATCATACCAGATGAATTACCCCAATAATCCAAATCTTGTTATTATATTAAATTATTTATTATTTATTTTTAAATATTTCAAGTAATGATGTAACTTTTCACAATTATCTTTGGAATTTTTTTTTCATTTGAAATTTGGATGTCAAATAAGCACACATTAAAATAATGATTTTTGACAAAAAAATAAATGTAATTTTAATAATCATAATTGCAGTATTATTTATTCCTTACCTTTTCAAATCAATATTTTCATTTTTTATAACATTAACAAATTTATCATATATATAATATATAGAATAATATATAAATTTTAAAATTTAATACATGACTTTTTTATATGATTCAAGGATAGTCTGCAAAATAAAGAAATTTAAATAGATATTCAACAAACTTGCCCAAGTAAAAAAAATTACCAATGAAAATTTTACAAATTCAAAATGGATAATTTATTTTTTCAGCCACAAATGTATCTGGAGCACCCAAACTGACTCTGAATAGTTTTCCTTCTTTTTCTATGTGCATTTTGAATAAATTCATAAATCAGCAATCCAAAATAACGGAAACATAATTGCAATAAAATAAAAAAAACTTAGTGTAAACTATATATGACAATGCACAATATTTAGATGTTATTTCTACATTTCCTTTGCTTCTCCAAAATGTGTGACACAAAGAGTCTACTGAATTCCTAAAACATTTTAAAAGGTCTGATAGATACTTTGGTTTTTGTGTTTTATCAGGTAGTCCAATGTTTTCAAACAAAAAAATTATATTATCGGTTTTTTTATAATCATATAATATCCCATTTCCATTTTAATGACACTATATCATTTTCATTCCTATTCAAATAAGAATAATTAGATTAATAAATTTTACATAATTTCCATTTGTTATTTCCATTTGACTTATCAACTTGATATAAATACACCAGGGAAATATAATTTTCACAGTAGAGGTGTAGGTATTTCATCCATATCTTTATCTAACTGAACACCAAAACCTGCTTGTAATTGCATCAATTTGATCTTGATTATTTCTTTTATTAACCCAGAGCTTTCAATATCAAACCCATTGAATAAATTTGTTTATTTTATTTTATTAAGGTGTCATTTATTTTTCTCTAAAAAAGAAGGAAGACGGTAAAGTCATATGAACTAATTAAAAAAATAATAATAATAAGTTTTGCTTACTCCAAGGTTACATTTAATTCAATCTTTTATTCTGTTTATATTAATTGTTTGAAAGGAATTCGTTTTTTCAACTTATTAAACAATTCTTGATCTATAATATGACATTTTTCTTCACTAATATTTATGATATTTGCCTCAGGAAGCCTATTTTGAATAAAATTTTTAGTTAAAAATTATAGATTTTTGCAATCAATCATTAATATAATCTTTGAGCCGACCTACCTTTAAATTGTTCATCTGTTAACCCATCAGCTTCGACTCCATTAGAAAACATAACTTGAGATATGCTTCTGAACATAAAAATTCCAAATTTAGTGTGAGCTGACTGATTTAAAAGGATTAAATCTGTGATTTACCCCAGATAAAGACACTACCATAAAAAGCACTTTTTGTGATTCAAATCATAACCTAATAAAAAAAATTTATATATGTTGTATGTGAAATTGAAACAATGTGAAAATCGAAATTTATAATTAAAATTTTGGGGTGGGGTGTTTGGATATGAAGTTTTGATTGGCTAATTTGAATTTCACATGTGTGAATTGCAAATTCACGTAGATTTCAACGGTGATGATGATGTTCTAAAGAACACACACAAATACAAAGAATTTTAAACTAATGTAAATTAATTACCCTATTTTTTTTAATATTGGGTGTAGGATCTGCTTTAATCTATTAAAAAAAAAGCCCGAAAATAATTAATATCATTACTGCAAGATAGATATCTCAAGGTTGCAAACACGTATTTATAATTGAATCAATACCTTTTTAGTTCTCAAATTATAATTATTGATAGCTTCTCCATTATCCACTCCAATAAATATACAATCATTAATTAAAATTAGAATGGCAGTGAGTTACAATGATCACAACCATTACCATCATTCTTTTAATAATAACTAGAATGATGACATGTTTCAGTATTGCAACACTTTATAAATTTCGTAATTTTTTGAAAGAAAGTATTTTAGTAATGATCATATCTCACAACAATCATAAATAAAATTCAAAGTTCACCTCGTTTCTGCTAGAGTTTCTATCCATAAATTCGTGATACAAATTCTTATTCAAATTATTCGTTTTATTCGAATTATTCGTTTTATTTTGAATTACTCGTTTTATTTTGAACTACTCGTTTTATTTTGAATTATTCATTTTATTATGAATCAATCACACCAGCTTTATCAATTAATTACAGTCAGAGTTTTATTATCAAATATATATTATTAAAAGATTAAAGATTAAAGGAAATTTCAAGTGTACTTCTTCTTGAAGTATTACAAATAACATGACTTTTTACATGATTTTGTCCAATAAAATATAATAAATATGATTAATAAAGAATGACCAATATTAATATTACTAATATTAAATGTCAAAATGAATGTCATGATTAAGGATGGTTTTGAAAAAATCAATTTCAGCAAGCAATTTCAGATTTACAATAATTATAACAATAGACATGAAAAAGCTACCCAGAATTTTGGCCATTGAGTTAAAGCATTCAAATAATTTCAGATATAATTTCGGCAACTAATAAAATTATTCAGCATTTCAGGATCATTTATTAATATTAAGAGAGGCAATTTTGGCTAACATGCTTAGTCATATATAAAATGAATTGGTTGACAACAATTGGGATCCAGGTCCTCAATTTACTATGAAATGATTTCATTAATACATGTATGATTAGTCTCAGGAACTTGCTTATTTAATTATTCATAACAATGTTTTGTTCTTTACTATTTTTCTACTTGGATAATTGGTTGTAGTGGCATCTGAATCAATTTTTATGCAAAGATATCAAATGTTTTGTCATTATTATCATTGTTAAAATTCATATGCGCTGATTTTGTTTGAACCCCAAAATTCAGTACGGTATTATCATAAAATTATGAATACTTTATTTATACAGTACTAGCAAAAACCCCTTGGTTTTGAGGTGGGGCCATTGGTTTGAATAGTAAAATTAGTTTTTTTGCGGTGCAAAATAAATTTTTTTACACATTAAAAATACTCGTGTTTAACGTCGAGACACAATAAGATATAAAATTCGAAAAAAGGTCAAATCAGCTGATATATCGATTATCGTTACGGTTGTCAAAATAGTCACTATAACTAGCAATAATATTTGCAATTACAGATGTTAATTTATTATTGTAATTATTTCAGTATTATTAATTACAAGCTACATCCGGAAAATATAAAAAAATTTTACACGTGTCAATTGTAAGTTTAATAATAAAAAAGTGTAAAACTTACGTCGGCACTGTAAGATTTACACAATATTACGTCGGCATCGTAAGATTTATGCAAGTTTACGCTAAATTAATTTCCTGATGTATTTGTGAATATTATTAATAATAGAAAAAAAGTCAGTCATATTTACATTTTAAACACAGTGATAAAATAATTTATTACTACTAAGGTTGCTTGCCGAAACTAACTAAGGGGTTTCGGCAGAATGGCGTATGCGAAACTGCCGAAATAGTTTTAGCAAATCGTTCTGAATACCGAAACGCCGAAACTGTAGCTGACTTTTGGTATAGCTGTTAGTAAGATTTTAATATAGTTTCGCCATAGTTTAACCTAGAGGTTGAGAATCAACTATTTTAGTTAACTAATACTAACTACCAGTATAATATAAATTTTTTTTGAATAAATAGTGACTATATTTTAATTGATTATTTAGTATTAGTCTAGAGTTCTATTCGTAATTTTTATTCGTACAACTTAATATTAATATTAATATTAATGTTAATTCGTTTTATTCGTTTTATATATAATAGTAATGGTAAAAATCATCCAGTTCCGCTTTACGTTCTTATTGTAACATGATGTTTTCACTTGCATTTTCTGTTTATCAAAAAAAAAATTTTTTTTGTTCAAGCCGTTTTTGCACTATTTCAATCTTGATTGGGGATTATGCATATGAAAATCAACATAATACAAAATAATGGTTCGTCAAAATCTTTCTCAGCTGATTCTTTTTTATGTTTTCTACTAAAACGTGTTACTCATTTGCATCCGACTCACCTGCTTCTACTCTTTGTTTTAGATCTGAGCATTTCTTACTACATTTCCTGACAAAAAATAGACTCTTGGAAGTTGTTTTACTTGCTCAGACATGCGGTTACTTCCACCATGCTTTCTAAAAATTTTTGTTTTTCACGAAGAGCCCAACCCAGTTCAAAGTAATTCATTTTAAAAATTAAAAAATTTAATTTAACATCTAAAAAATATTTATTATAATAATTTTCTTCTCTATAATGGACCATTTGGTTCAAGAAAAATGTCCGTTATGGACAATAATATATATATATATATATACATATAAATTGGGCTTAAATTTTCAGTACATTATAGAGAGTGGACTGTTATAGACAATAATAATTTATATATATAGACATGTAAATTGGGCTTTCCGTTATTATTATATCAATTATATATAGAGTGTGAACTGTGACTTATTCATTTTTTTAACTGCTTCACCTTCATTCCCCAGGCATCATTATATTAATATGGCGTTTTATTGTTTTGTATATTTCAATTAATATTTGTTCAACAATGCAAATTTTCATAGGGAAATAAGAAAAATATTTATTTAATATAATACCTTTTGATTTTGTATAGGGTTTTTTCTCTAATCTGCTTTCATAATGTAAATGATGAATGATTGAGCCCAATGAAATTAAATTTTACTTTTAACAAGGGTTGATATACAGTCTAACCTCGGCCAAAAAAATCCGCTGTGACGAGAAATCCGCTATGGCGAATTTGATGATCTGTAAAAGATTTTTTAAAAATGACTAAAATGACTGGGATTAACATGTTTTATTTAACTAAACTTTAAATGTAATTCAAATACTCAAATTCATAACGAATAAAACAAATAATTTGAGTAAACCTTATTCAAATAGAACCCTAACGACGATCTATTTTTTTTCAATTCATGTATAAAATACATCGTCACCGCTAACCTTTTAAACTCTTATTGTTTCAGGTTTTAAACTACAACGCCTTTGATTAATTAAGTCTGTGTCTCCAGAAAAAACTCGTTCAACCGGGACACTGGTTGCTATAATAATAATAAATTTATCGGATTAGAAATTAATAAATTGAGTTCTAAATAAGCATAGTACAAAAATTAGAATACCAGAAACTGCGAGTAGTTTCTAGCCTAAAGCTCCGAAATTTCAATAAGGTTACGGTTCGGTTCAAAAAGTAAACCAAAACCGAAATGAAATTTTTCGATTTGACCTTTTAGAAACCGAAACCGAATCGAAATTTTATAAATTTATTTAGGAAAAAAATTTAGTCAAATAAATTTTATAATAATAATTCGATTACAGAAAGTACATATTCATACAACATCATAGTTCACATTCCATTGACAGCTTGGTAAATTTAGTTTATGACATTAAGTCTTAAATGCATCATACTTAGATCAAAATTGAAATTATCGGAACAGCATGAGAAGCTCTGCTACTCGGAGTATAAATGGTTTGACCGGGATGCAGATAATTTCTGGTGCTTAGAAAACTCAATTATGGAAAGGTTGAAGTACGAATTGGTATTTCTCGAAATATCAAATGGTCTCTGCATTGAGAATTCCAGCGATATAGAAGGTGATAAATAAAATTAGCTAAATTCTGTAAATGCTAATGGGACTATTCGCTCATGTGAAAGCCAATAACAAAGGAATCTTAACGGTTACATTGAATTCTGCGATTTAGATAATCATCTTTTTAAAAAAATTAGAGAATTATCTTTTTAACCAAATGAAATTTTCAGGTTCACTAATTGACATAAAAAGAAGATTCCACCACTAAAAAAATTTACAATAAATACTCCGCTCAAACTCAACGATGATATTACAACAGATATGATATCTAGAAAACTAATAACTTCAAACAAATCAGTGAAACGTAAACTTGATAAAGTATATAATATTGAATTACTTTCTCACAAACAACAGTACATCCAACGATAATAATACTGATAGTGGCGATGAGACTGTGCAAAACAATACAACGCACATCAATTAAAAAAAAGAACTATTGATATTAAATATAATTTTAAATAAATAAATTCATATATTATAGTATTAGCATGTTCACATTGTTTGGTTTTTTCAGTATGCCTCATATTGTATTTAAACCTTGATATCATAAATCTAATCCAATACTCATACTAACGAAATATACATTTTTGTCAAACGCCCGTTCTTTATTTTGATTTGGTAGGAATGTGACTATCTTATACTAAAAAAGTGGAATTAAGGGGGTTACCACACTACCGGGGTACCCTAAACTAAATTGTTTTATTTAAAATTTTTTTTTTTAAAAAATGACTGATAAAAGTAACTTATCAAATGATTCAACAACAAACTCCGACGCCACAATCGATCAAGTAGTTGATAAGGAGGAAGAAGAAGTTATTGATAATGAAGTTGTTGAAGATCTATATGGCAAAGAGCACCTCAACATTATTTTCATTGGACATGTTGGTAAGTCAACACAGTGATAATTTCTTTTTTTAATTTCAACTACAATTTAATTTATTGATTAATTAGATGCCGGAAAATCAACCATGGGAGGGAACATCTTGTAATTTCAAAAAAAAAGTCCTCTACAAATATGAATAATGATGAGAATTGAATTTGTTTAGTTTTATTAATTCAAAATACAACGTTATAATTAGATATATAACTGGAATGGTTGATCAAAGAACTATGGAGAAATATGAAAGAGAAGCAAAAGAACAAAATAGAGAAGCCTGGTATTTAACGTGGGCACTCGATACAAACAAAGAAGAACGTGAAAAGGTATTCTAAAGGTTTAAATACTCTTCGTTGTTATTATGAAAGTAATTATATTTATTGGCTTTGGCTTAATTTTTAAAATTTGAATATTTTTCATTCTCAAGGGTAAAACTGTTGAATGTGGGCGTGCCTATTTTGAAACAGAGAAGAGAAGATATACAATTCTTGATGCACCAGGTCATAAGAATCTTGTCCCAAGTATGATCGGTGGTGCATCTCAAGCAGATGTTGGAGTGTTGGTTTGTGATAATGATTATAATAAGAATAAATTTTTCAAATGTTTATTTTATATAATTATATAATTTTTTTAAAGGAAATATAAATATATACGTCTTATGTAAATAGGTTATATCTGCTCGTAAAGGTGAATTTGAAACTGGATTCGAAAGAGGTGGACAGACACGTGAACATGTAGTATTAGCTAAAACATCAGGTGTAAATAAGTTAGTTATCGCTATTAATAAAATGGATGAATCAACTGTTAGTTGGTCAAAAGAAAGGTAATATTTAGAAAATCAAGGGTGAATAAAAATAATGGTTTTTAACTAGTTTTGTTTTAATTTATAATAAAATAGATATGATGAATGTGTTTCAAAGCTCACACCTTATCTTAAATCAAGTGGATACAACCTGGCGACTGGTAATAATAGTGATGATGATGATGATGATGATGATCACAATGATAATAAATTCTAAAAATAATTTTAAATATTTACTAAAAGTTGTCATTACTACTATTATCTTCTATATTAGATGTTTTTTTTATGCCAGTTTCTGGTTTTACAGGTTTAAATCTTAAAGATAGAGTACCAAAGGATCTTTGTCCTTGGTATAGGTAAATAATAACGATGATGGTGATGTTTTTATTAATTTATATAGTTTATTTACTTTTATATATGATATTTATATATATATACATATAGTGGTCCATCATTATTAGAATATTTAGATAATATGCAAATGTTAGACAGAAAAATCAATGCGCCATTAATGATTCCTATCATAGAAAAATATAAGGTAATGAATGCTTGTGTGATTTCTATATGAATATTTATTATTTAATAAATGTACTGACGCATTTTCATTTATTTTTTAGGATATGGGAATGATTGTTGTAGGAAAAGTAGAATCAGGGAGAGGTTAGATAAAAATAATATTGAAGATGATTGATTAACTAAATATTCATCAAAATATCAATTTATGAAATTAGTTAAAAAAGGCCAATCTGTTTTACTCATGCCAAATAAAGTATGTGAACATTAATTTATAAAACATTTATGGTGATGATGATGATTGATTGGATCGAATATTAATGATTATATAATACTATTTAGAGAATTGTCGAAGCTTCAGCTCTTTATAACGAACTTGAGAATGAAATACCTATGGGATATTGTGGTGATAACATTAGAATAAAACTTAAAGGAATTGAAGAAGAGGTTATACATACATACATACGCATTTATTTATGTTTATGTTTGTATTATATTTACCTATTAAATATTAAATTAATATTTTTTTAGGACATTTCAGCTGGTTTTTTATTATGTTCAACAGATAAACCAGTTAAAACTTCATCTACTTTTGAGGCTCAACTTGCGATCCTTGATCATAAAAATATTATTTGTGCTGGTTACAGTGCTGTATTGCATATTCATTCATGTGTAGAAGAAGTATCAATTTCAGTTAAGAATCAACTTTATATTTATAAATCAGTTGATAATTAAATTAAATATTTTATTATAAATTTGTACAAATACATACGAATTATATGCATTTGCGCTAGTTTTTAATTAATGATTTTTCTTTTTTTCAGTCTCTTTTACATCTTATAGACAAAAAAACTGGTAGAAAATCTAAAAGACCTCCACAATTTGTTAAAAAAGGTCAAAAGGTTATTGCAAAACTTGAAACACAAGGTCCAATTTGTTTAGAGGCATTTTCTGACTATCCACAGTTGGGGAGATTTACAATGCGTGATGAAGGTAAATCAATTAATTAATTAGTGGATTAACTTGTTGTTTAAAATATGATATTAATGTTTCAAACATAAAAAAAAAAAAAATTTACTCTTTAAAGGCAAAACAATTGCAATCGGAAAAGTAACAAAAGTTATTGAAAACGAGTAATTGTAAAAAAAAAAATCATAATTGTTAATGTCTATCTATCTTATCTATAATTTTTTAATATTAATATTAATAATAAAAGCAAAGATTTTCTATTTCTATTATTTGTGGCAGACAAAATGAACCAATACAACGTGGTCATGATAATATTTCCTATCCATTCTTTTCAACACTTTAATATGAACGAAAATGGTGTCATGCAATTTTAGTTGGATGTTATTATTAATTTAAGTTGTGTTGCCTTTGATTATTAAAAAGGCAATTCTTTCTAGATATCTACTACTTCTTTTTCTATTCTAAATTTCTCTATATATTAATATTGCTGCTATTCGGATGAATATTTGGTACTACATACCAAATCAACAATGATCATTATCTTGAGCGAAAGCCATGCACAATTTGATAATAATTTTTTATTGAATAAAACGTATAATTTGATAAACAAATACAGTCTACACTGTCTATAACGGACCTTTATATAACGGATCTTTCTCTATAAAGGATTAAAAGTTTGGTCCCGATTTTTCACTATTTGAAATCTCTTTCTATAACGGATATTATTAATTAAACGTATAGCGGATTGTAACTTCGTATTAATAGTAACTTTCTATATTGACCTGAACTATGTTTGATGATCAACCATTGTGACCAACCCCAAGGTATTATGTGATAACCCCCAAACTCTGAAAATTTTGTTGTAAATTTCGCGTAACATATTGACCAATAATAACATTTAATAATTGTTCCTTTTTACAATATGCCAAAAGGTGGATTACCAGAAGAAATATCAAATAAAATTCGAAATGGTGGTAAGTGTTTGTTCTTCTTCATTGTATGGATGATGCTAAATACTCTAACTTTGTACTCATATGTCAGAGCATTAAGAGAAATCTCCTTCCAAGTGGGGAAATGTAGAGATGTGGGATCAATTCTTCATTGAGAAAACCCATCTGCAACAAGGCAATGTCACATAATATTTTAGGTGTTGAATTACAAATTTTGATCCAGGATCTAAAACCTGGCACAAGAGCAAACGAAAAGGCATCAGCAATCCAATGTGATTTAAAGGCCAGTAATATTTTTCATGATAATGAATGTTCTACACCCTATGCTACTGGTATGGGGAAGAAGTGCTCAGTCTCATGTACACCATGACATGCAAATTTTGTTTACAGCATTGTGTGCATACCCTACACTACTGGTGTAGAGGAAGAAAGTGTCTGGTTTATACATCGCTGCAGTGTGAGCATTTTGCACTTTCATGGGAAATGTACCCTGCGACTACTGGTTGAGTTGAGGCCATTTTGGCTGAGGTGGGAAGCGATCTACAACCTAGCCTATGCTTGTTGTGGTTTGTGCTGTCTCCTGCTGGTTTAGCATATTCTTTTTTTTAACCATCTATTGATGTCACAGGAAAAGGGAAAACTTACTTTGAAAATCCACCTTCTTACAATGAACATCACATGATTGATGAAACACGAATTAAAAGTTCATTATAACATGTATTTAATTAGTTTACGCTTCATTATAACAAGGTGTGACTTTAAACTGGATTCCAAACAAGTAAATTCTCTTTATCTTTCCAAATTGTGTTATTAATTATACTGACCTCCTTAAATATTAACATTGTGAGTAAAAGTTGCACTCAATTCCTTACTCTGATTTTTTAAAGAAATTGGGGGGGGGGTTCTTTTTTAAACTTATCCCCAACAAACAATGAATATTGTGTGTAAATGAATGGCCTATTCTGAAGAATAGGTGGTATGTTAGCAGTTTAGGTGTTGAGTGTTGATGTACTCATGTCTTGCAATCAGGCATCTGCTGTTGAGGCTTGTGCACACTGGGTACCATATATTGGAGCTGATGCCCATCTAACTGTTGATCATATGTTTATGTTAAAGGCCATGTTATCTTATTAAATAACCATGCCATTCTTTTTCATCAACATATTAACACTGATATAATAATAATGTTTGTTAATTAAAATTATATAAATATGTTTATTAATGTATATTTATTCTTGTTTATTAGACTCATAGAAGATCAGCAAATCCAAGAAATCATGTTTGTTACCATAATCCAATAAGAACACAATGAGACATTATCAATGTATTTGTAGAAGAATCAGACCTTGGAATAGGGTAAATCATTCATTATTCAATGGGAACTTATAGAGAATTAAGAAATTGGAGGAGATAGAAATTGGAATGATTTTCATTGTGTCAAAGAGCATTGGAGTTTTTTAAAATTCTTAATTGTATATATTTACATACCCAAAGATTTTTTGGCAGATGATATCTTTTTTAATATTATTGTTGTCACCTTTGTTGTTGTTTTTCTTAAATAATAAATACATTAATGGGAAAAATAACAGAATGATAAAAATAGAACATAACTAAACCCTTTAAACATTACTACTATATTAAAGACTAGTGCCGTAATCCAAAAAAGGAAAAAGGATGGTTGCAAAAGTGGTCACAAAGGTAATTGCAACCACTTTTTATATGCCGTAAATACAATTACTACCATCATCATAATTTACGGCACTAGTCTTTATACTATATTATTAAAAATCAATTTCTTTTACTGTCAAAAATCAAAATTCTTTTTTCAATTTAATATATCAATATCTTAAGATGGACAGATAGACCTTAATAAAAGACGAACTCACATTGAAAAGCTAGCCAAAAATAAAAGATTAAGTAGTGATCTAACATATGTGGATAATGTCCCAAATACCAGTGATGAAATTGAAATGAAATTTAAATGAAGATTTGTGTTCCAAAGTCGGATCTGAAATTGAGCCTGAAGTTGAACCCGAATCTGGATCTGGATCTGACTCAAGTTCTGACAATGATAAATCCTGGGAGGATGTGAATGTTGAAAATTTTACCTTTGTAAATGACACTTATACTTCAATAAAGAAAAGCAGGACTTTTTATATGGGATTCAATCAGGACATGCCAAAGAGTTGAGAGATGCAGCAATTGGATCTTCTAAAATTACTGAATTTTTCCATATTCAAACCCCTAATAGAGATCAATCTTTTGATGATGATGACGATGATAATGATGATATAACTGGAAAAATATAATAGATTATATTGAAGAATCCCAATTTAGTCAATGATGCAAAGTCTAGATTAACAGCAATCAGGGTGTATTTTAGAAATTTAAATAATGGTAAAAAAAAGGTTGAAGCAAGCAAGATAGTGGCAGTATCTCTAGGATGGACAGTTAAGATCTGGTGTGTATATGACATATTAAGGAAATGTAGACTTTGCATGCGGTGATGGTTAAGATATGCTAAGGAAACATAGAACTTTGTGTATGGTAGGTAATACATCTTCATTATCAAAAAACAAATTTCTATATTAATATGAATTGTATAAAAATGGGATATTCATTGTGTTAATATCAGACAAACAAGGACAAATAATTTTTTTGGATCCTTTCATACAACAATAAATTTTAAATGTTACTTACTAATATATAAAAACCAAAAACGAAGTTAATAAAGACTTTACTAAGTAAACTACCAAAGCAAACTTGTCAAAAACATTTTACATATATTTCATTCCTTGATGACTTATGAAATAAAACTTGAGCAAAATTTTTTATTTTATTATATATATCAATAGTTATTAAATTTGTGTAGCACATAACATAAAAAGAAAAAAATGCTTATAACAACTTTACCACAGGAAATTTTCATTGAAATATTTAAATACATTGAAAAGGATTATAAAACATTATATTCTTGTGTTCTTGTCAATAAAAAATGGCATAATATCAATATTCCAACTTTATGGAGAAACCCATTTATTTCTAAAAACAGCATCAAAATATTAATTAATTGCTTACTAGAAGAAGATAAAAATTTCTTGGTGGAAAATGATATTGTATTCAAAGATTTTAAATTATTGGAAAAAACACCATTATACAATTATGCTAAATTTACAACTGAATTAGATTTTTATAAATTCAATGATTTTTTGCGATATTTATTTGATTTATATAGTTCAGGATATTCTCAATTAAAAACAAAATTGGATGAATTTATTTTTGATCATTCAAATATCAGAAAGCTTACAATAACAGATAGTGAAGAATTGGTGGATCATCATAGATTTGATACTTGTTTTCAAAACCTTCATGAATTATGTTGCAGTATTCACACTAGTTCTAAATTTATTAATAAATTAGCAACTACTTGTAAAAATATTCAAGTTTTAAATATAGATTGCTATTTTGATCCTGATTATCCTGTTACTGGATTTTTTAGTTTAACTGAATTAATTAAATTAATTAAAGCACAAAATCAAATTAAACAATTATATATTAATTCAGAAGATGAATTAATTTTACCAGATGATTTAAAAAATGCAATCTTAATTCATTCAAAATCAATAGTTAATTATGAAAGTTATGGAGATCATAATTTAGATTCTATAGTTCCAACATTTCAAAATTTGAAGTTTTTAACATTAGTTGAACGCTCCTCAGATGCCAAACTAAAGCAATTAAAACCTACTCTATTTCCTAATATTGAATATATTTCTTTGTGTCTTTATTATAGTCCATTTCTTTTAGACCTATTAGAATTTATAAAAATCAATGGTAAAACTCTTAAATCTTTGATAATTCATGGTGCACTAATTGATGAAGAATATTTAGGAAAGCTTAATCAATTAATTGGACAAAATTGTAAAAATTTAGAGTACCTGGGAATGGTTTACAAAAATGAACTAGATCAAGAACTAATTCCTATAATTAGTAAATGTACCAAATTAAAAAGTCTAAGGTTAAATAATAATAGAGATGTAATAGATGGTGATAAAGTGTTGGAAATTTTAAATCAGATATTACCAAAAAATTTGAATACTTTAATTTTTTATTCTAAAATCTTTTTTTCTGATAGTTCACTGAGAACTCTAGAGAGTAATTGGAAAGGATCCAAACCTTTTACAATAAAGTTATTTAGGTATGTAAAAAGAGAAAAATTAGAAGATTTATTAAAAAAATATCAAGATATAGGATTTTTAAATTATCATTTCATCTAAATGAATTGTTTTATTATTATATTCATTTTATATATATATAGTATGGTGTTTTTTTTTTAATCAAATGACATTACAAAAAAAAATCTTTTTATCAGTATTATTATTACTATAAATTCTTTTACATTCAATGGAACAAACACTAGCAATAGCAAATATAAATTTTATTTTATATGTGGGCAATTTTGACATAGTTATTTTTCAAAGTGTTTTAAATGATGTTTTCTTTGAAAATTATTCAATAAAAAGTGGTTTTTGAAGGAAAAAACAGAGTTATAATGGCTTAGGAATCTTTCTAGTGGATGATGACTATTACATCAGCATTTTATTAGTTTTGTCAAATCTTTGAGTATCACCACCAATTTTTCCTTCCTTCATTGACCTTGGTGGTTGTAGAGATGATTTGCCTTGTACTTTGAGTTCTTTAATTCTTACAATAAAAAATTGAATTCATTATATCTTTGAATGAGTTGTGTTAAAATTGATTAATATTAGGCAAAGACAAATAATATGTTGTAATTTTTTGAATCCTTTCATAATAATAATAAATTTAATAAATGTTACCTTTATTAATATTTATATTATAAAAATAAATTCTTAATAAATAAAACTAACAATCTTTTGCAAAAAAAAAAAAATTTATATTATATAAAAACAAAAAAAACAAATAGACTTTACTAAGTAAACTGCCTTGGAGTTCCTGAGCAAACTTGTTAAAACCATTTTACATATATTTCATCTTATGAATAAAACTTGAGCAAAATTTTTTATTTTATTATTTTATTTTATTAAATTTGTGTAGCACATAATGTAAAAAAAAAAATGCTTATAACAACTTTACCACAGGAAATTTTCACTGAAATATTTAAATACATTGAAAAAGATTATAAAACATTATATTCTTGTGTCCTTGTCAATAAAAAATGGCACAATATCAATATTCCAGCTTTATGGAAAAACCCATTTATTTCTGGAAACAGCATCAAAATATTAATTAATTGCTTACTAGAAGAAGATAAAAATTTCTTGGTGGAAAATGACATTGTATTAAAAGATTTTGAATTATTGGAAAAACCACCATTATACAATTATGCTAAATTTACAACTGAATTAGATTTTTATGAAATAAATGAATGGTTAGAAGATTTATGTGATATTGTTAGTTTAAAATATTTAAAAACAAGATTGGAAGAATTTATTTTAGATCATTCAAATATCAGAAAGCTTACTACAATATTAGATAGTGAAGAATTTTTGGATCATCATAGATTTGATACTTGTTTTCAAAACCTTTATGAATTACATTGCAGTATTCACTCTAGTTCTGAAATTATTGATAAATTAGCAACTACTTGTAAAAATATTCAAGTTTTAAATATAGATTGCTATTTCAATCCTGATTATACTGTTACTGAATCTTTTAGTTTAACTGAATTAATTAAATTAATTAAAGCACAAAATCAAATTAAACAATTACATATTGAGTCAGAAGATGAATTAATTTTACCAAATCTAGAGGATTTAAAAAATGCAATCTTAATTCATTCAAAATCAATAGTTAATTATGAAAGTTATGAAAATAATAATTTAAATTCTATAATTCCAACATTTCAAAATTTGAAGTCTTTAAAATTAGTTGATTACTCCTCAGATGTCAAATTAATGCAATTAAAATCAGTTCTATTTCCAAATATTGAATATTTTTATTTGTATCTTTATGGTCCATTTCTTTTAGACCTGTCTGAATTTATAAAAATCAATGGTAAAACTCTTAAATCTTTGATAATTCGTGGTGCACCAATTGATGAAGAATATTTAGGAAAGCTTAATCAGTCAATTGGGCAAAATTGTAAAAATTTAGAATATTTGGAAATACTTTACAAAAATGAACTAGATCAAGAACTAATTCCTATAATTAGTAAATGTACCAAATTAAAAAGTCTAAAGTTAGATGCTATTAATAGAGATGTAATAGATGGTGATAAAGTGTTGGCAATTTTAAATCAGATATTACCAAAAAATTTGAATACTTTAACTACTTATACTGAAATCTTTTTTTCTGATAGTTCACTGAGAACTCTAGAGAGTGATTGGAAAGGACCCAAACCTTTTACAATAAAGTTGTCTAGGTATGAAAGAAGAGAAAAATTAGAAGGTTTATTAAAAAAATATCAAGATATAGGATTTTTAAATTACCATTTTTTCTAAATGAATTGTTTTATTATTATATTCATTTTATATACAGTATATATAGTATGGTGTTTTTTTTTAATCAAATGACATTACAAAAAAAATCTTTTCATCAGCTATTATTATTACTATGAATTCTTTTTACATTCAATGGAACAAATACTAGCAATAGCAAATATAAATTTTATTTTATATGTGGGCAATTTTGTCAGTTATTTTTCAAAGTGTTTCAAATGATGTTTTCTTTGAAAATTATTCAATAAAAAGTGGTTTTTGCAATCTTTTTTGAAGGAAAAAACAAGTTTAGAGAGTTATAATGGCTTAAAATTTTTGGTGAAATCTCTATAGTGGATGACAATTATTACATGAGCATTTTATTAGTTTTGTCAAATTTCTGAGTATCACCACCAATTTTTCCTTCCTTCCTTGATCCTTGGTGATTGTAGAGATGATTTGCCTTGTACTTTGATTACTATTGCAATTCAGCACCAATTGTTACTGCCTTTTCCCTCTACCTTTAGTATATGTGTATTATTTTATTTTAAATAAATAAATTTATTGTATAAATTTTTCATTATTCTTCTTACAATAAAAAATTGAATTCATTATATCTTTATTATCAAAAAACCAATTTCTGTAAAAGAAATTTGAATGAGTTGTGTTATGCCTGTTCAAATTTGCTGATGATGGAGATGCCATCAAGGGCATATTTGGCATTCAGTTTTGAATACAATAAAAAATCGTAATTCATGGTGTCCTCAATGTGCAGGATGTTCTATACTTAATATTAATATTGCTAAAGAAATTGTGCTTAAAAAAGGTGGAAAATGATTATCAGAAAAATATATAGATATAGATTCTTTGCTTTATGGGAATGTTAACGAAGGCCATCAATGGTATACAAGTCTTAAATGTGTAAGAAATTTGGACACATCGTGTCCTCACTGTTCAGGTAATGCAAAAATTTCCATTGAAGAAGCTAGAAAAATCGCGACTAAAAATAAAGGATTATGTCTTTCTGAAACGTATAATGGTGCACATACAAAATTAAAATGGCAGTGTGAAAAAAAGCATGAATGGTATTCAACCGTGGATAAAGTAAAAAATTTAGGTAAATGGTGTCCATTTTGTCCATATAAGAGACAAGAACTCTGCAAGGAAATAGTGATGAAATTATTACACCCACCATCTGATATACGTAGACCATATTTCTTAAAAACTCCTGATCATCCGTTAGGGCTTGAACTTGATGTATACTATCCACGGTACGATTTTGCTGTCGAAGTTCAAGGTATACAACATGAATGCTTCCATGCTTTCTTTCACAAAAACCAAAAGGATTTTGAAAAGCAGTTTGCACGGGATCAGCTAAAAAAAGAACATTGTGATAAAAATCGGATATTACTTATCAAAGTATGGTATTATGAAGACCTTTATTTAGTGATCCCTCGAAGACTTAAAGATCTTGGTCTTATTTCTTAATTGGTACTGTTCAATCCTTGGACAATTGACAATTTGTGATTTTCTATTTTGGAATTTTTTTCGATGGTCATGTGATTATTTTGCGTAACTTTGTGATTACGTAACCCTTAACACTTAAATGATGAAAAATACAGATCAAACGACAATAACTTTTTCAAAATGATTAATCGAATTATGTCCATAGATAAAAATTTTCAGGGAGTAAAAAATTCTCTAAGAGAGAGAAGGTAAGTAAACATCACACAGAAGTTATTAAGTTACACCCAGTATTGACACGTATGATAGTTTGCCTATACAGATAGGCTGGAATTTGTCTGTGAAAAAAATTGATAATTTCTTTGAGCGACACGATACACGCGGATATAAATTTGATATTGATTCAAAGGGAAACGTATTTATAGTCGAGATGGAATCAGACGAACATACATTTGTTGTTGTACGGCTTCAAGAATATTTTAAGGTTCCTAACGGAGGTGTCGTCGATGATCCTCCAATAGATGTTGTGGGTGCTTCAGGTAAGAAAGATTACTTTGGGTAGCTTGCAAAATTGAAATACATTTCTTTTGAAAAAATAAGCATGCCTAGGCTTTTACAATCTTCTCAAATTCTATAATAGCTCACTATCAACCAAATGGAGGAGGATTACCATCAGCACCTGATGTTGCAATATTTCCAAGTTTGAACATTATTTCACCATTTCCAGCTCCGGCCCCGGCTCCACGACGTACACGACGTCAATCGTTACGACCAAGAAGAAGAACTTCCCGACATAATGAGATTCCTCCAGTTACTAGAACGGTTGGTTCTGTGCATATTAGATTTATTTCCTATTTTTTCTTAGTCTTATCATAAATTTAATTATATAGGGAAGACCTCATGCAAGGATCATGTGTGAAGTTGCTGTGTCTCAAGGTTTAATTAATTTGGAAGAAAAATGTGAGCGCTGGATGCTACAGGAATACGTAAGATGCGTATTTGCAATTAAAATTTTTGACAAAGATCCTACACGAATTGTGGCAACTAATCAATTTAATCGGCGTATGATTGTGTGTATTATGGTCTATATATTTATTATTCAATAATTCAATTTTTTTCTAATTCTAATACTTCCAATACCAGGCCAGACTTTATACACGACAAACAACACCGTCGCCAAATCATGTAGCAATAATTGGACAACCAGGAGTATATTTTGAAGAGGTAATATTAGCACACTGCACACCATTTGTATTTTTTACAATCAATTTAAAGGTATTTTTGGCAAATATTATAGTGGGAATTTGGTACTCTTGATGTTAATGGTAATGCTACTGCTTGCAATGGACTAGGTCTTCCTGCTTATCAAATTAATATTCCGGTACAAGAAGTATTCTGGAACCCACCTATTGTTGGCGGAATTCCTTCTACAGCTGGGTATGTCATCACAATTCCTCCTGGAATTACTGCTAATAATTTTGTTATAGATCTATATCAGATTCAACAGGTGGTCTTACGAAATCAAAGTAATTGAGCATATGTACAATGAATTATTGATCAATAAATACTTAATGGTTAAGGGAAAAAACTGCATTAGATGGCAATTTTTTTAATACATCCAAGGAACTTTATTGTAGTATTTTTTGATATACAGAATATAGCTTATATTAAAAAATTTGTATTATGCATAACAATCATATAATATAATAAAAAAACTAAGAATGATTATTTAATGCTACTACCCAATATGTTTTCAAATATTTGACTTACCTCCACTTGCACCACATGTGAACGATTTCCAAAAGGTTACACCTCTATCCCTGTGAACATAGGGATACAGCTTTAACCTTCAAAAAACACATATGAGGGATATCCTTATATGCTGATCACTGGTAATTAATTAAAGGGGTCAGAGACATTGATGTCTTCAAATAATATAAAAATATACATGAGCTGGAGACATTTATGTCTTCGATAATATAAAAATATACATGAGCTGGAGACTCTAATGTCTTCAAATAGTATAAAATATACATGAGCTGGAAATAAGGTTGTGGGTGAAACCTCTTAATGACTGTCGAAACTCTGTTGAAACTCTAATGAACAATTAATGTGTAACCTGTCGAAACTCTGATGATTGGCGAAAACCCCAAATGCGAAACTCTACCGAAACTCTAATGTGTAACCTGTCAAAACTCTGTTGATTGATTTCTGGAGGAGTTTCTCCCGCAACCTTAGCTGGAAACATTGATGTCTTCAAGTAGTATAAGAATATGTGTGAGTCAGAGACATTAATGTCTTCAAATAGCATAAAATATTAATATGCTGGAGACATTTATGTCTTCAAGTGGTATAAAAATATACATGAGATGGAGACATTGATGTCTTCACATACATTAAGGGTATGTGTGAGTCAGAGACATTGATGTCTTCAAATAGTGTAAAATATTACATGAGCTGGAGACATTAGTCTTCAATAATATAAAAATATACATGAGCTGGAGAAATTGATGTCTTCAAGTAGTATAGGAATATGTGTGAGTCAGAGACATTGATGTCTTCAAATAGTATAAAATATTAATGAGCTGGAGACATTGATGTCTTCAAGTAGTATAGGAATATGTGAGAGTCAGAGACATTGATGTCTTCAAATAGTATAAAATATTAATGAACTGGAGACATTGATGTCTTCAAGTAGTATAAGAAGAATATGTGCAAGTCAGAGACATTGATGTCTTCAAATAATATAAAAATATACATGAGCTGGAGACATTGATGTCTTCAAGTAGTATAGGAATATATGCAAGTCAGAGACATTGATGTCTTCAATAATATAAAAATATACATGAGCTGGAGACATTTATGTCTTCAAGTACATTAAGGGTACATGTGAGTTGGAGACATTTATGTCTTCAAGTGGTATAAAAATATACATGAGCTGGAAACACTAATGCCTTCAAATAGTATAGGAATATATGTGTGTTGGAGACATTGATGTCTACAAATAGTATAAAATATTGCATGAGCTGGAGGCATTTATGTCTTCAATAATATAAAAATACACATGAGCTGGAGACTAATGTCTTCAATTAGTATAAGAATATGTGTGAGTCAGAGATATTGATGCCTTTAAAACACAATAAGGATTTATATAAGCTAGAGACATTGATATCTTTGAATACAATAATGATACACATGAGCTGGAGACATTAATGTCTTCAAATACATTAAGGGTATGGAAACATTAATGTCATTGAATATAATAAGGATACACATGAGCTGGAGACATTAATGTCTTGAATACAATAAGGATACACATGAGCTGGAGACATTAATGTCTTCAACTCACTTATACTTCTTGAAGACATTAATGTCTTTGAATACAATAAGGACACACATGAGTTGGAGACAATAATGGCTTTGAACATATGTGAGCTGGAGACATTGATGTCTTCAAATACACTAAAGATGCATTCTGGAGACATTAATGTCTTCAATAAGTATAAGAATATAAGTGAGTTGGAGACATTAATGTCTAAGGATATAT
Organism: Entrophospora sp. SA101; assembly: GCA_958430865.1. NCBI lineage: Eukaryota > Fungi > Glomeromycota > Glomeromycetes > Entrophosporales > Entrophosporaceae > Entrophospora > Entrophospora sp. SA101. Next base: position 29,703 of record CAUDNR010001435.1, on the reverse strand, counting down.
GTAAGATGAAGACGTTGATGTCTTCAAGTACATTAAGGGTATATGTGAGTTGAAAAAATTAATGCCTTCAAATACACCAGAAATACACATGAGCTGGAGACATTAAGGTCTTTGAATACACTAAGGATACACATGAGCTGGAGACACTGGTGTCTTCAAATACAATAAGGATATATGCAAGTTGGAGACAATAATGTCTTCAAATACAATAGTAGTCACAGGACATGTCACGCAGATCAATAGGGAGTTGTAAAACATAGTAATAGTAAATTTTTGATGATCTGCATCATAGTAAAATTCGAATTTACATATATAGTAATAGTAAAATTTTACAATCAAATGACTTCTAATCCCCATTTAATACCCTTGTTGTGTAGCAACCACCATCAAATTTGAGATATAACTTCTTTATGATATGTATCTGCTTTAAGAAATTTTTTTAAGCAAGTTGTTAATAAAACTGAAAATAATTCTGACCCTCAAAGTCAAATTTTGCTTTCATATTCATAAATGTAGAAATTTCTTTAGTGCGTCCAATTGCAAGCAAAGGTAGAAATAAATGTCCAAATATTACATTATTATGAATATTTACGGACTCCTGATCACTTAGGTATGTAAAATCATTTATTTTAAAAATAAATGATATTAATATTATATAGATTATAAATAGAGACATTAAAAATTTCTTTTATGCTTTATTCCTATGATGATAAATATAATTATTAATGATTAAATAGCATAAGCAAGCACCTATAATGATACCAGGAAAAGGAGAAGAGAGATGACAATAGATGCAAAGATGTTGATTTTTTGTATATTATTGAATTTACATGGTATTAGTATTGTTATCATCACCATTTATATTTATTTCATCAAGTAATAAATTATTATTAATAAAATAAACTTTTCTAACCTATATATAGGATTTTACATTAGAGACAATACTTTTTTATAAAATTCCAAACATAATTTTTTTATTGAAATGGAATTAGGTTAAGTGAACAAATGGTGGCGAGGGATGTATATTTCATATGTAATCATTAGTTGTTTCTGTATAAGAATACAATTTAGGTTTCTATCTTACCTTAGAATTTTAAATCACTCAAAAATTCCCAAAATTGGGTTATTTGTCATAGAGGCTTCTTCTTTTAATTGGAAACGGCATTAGATTTTGAGAATAAAAAGTGGCAAGGGATGTATATTTCATATGTAATCATTAGTATTAGTTATTTTTACATAACAATACGTACATTAATTAATTACTTAAAAGGATTTCAAAAGATAATGATAGTAAGTTGCCTTAAAGAATTTGTTTCTAGATGTATAATTTATATTATGATAATAAATAATAAACAAAAACAGTAATAAGAATATAGTTAGCTTTATATTTCAATTCAAAGATTGAAAACTGTTTTATGCAAGTTAAAATAGTCCAACTCATTGTATATTTACATAATAATAAATCTTTAATTTTATTAATTTTAAATCTTAAATATTAAATATCTAATTTACTTAAATTAAACTACACATGACACCTAGCACCACCCCTTGGCTCACTAGCAAAATCATTGCAGCAAGTTACAAAAAAAAAACGTCTAATCTACCTACTACACATGCCACCTAGCACCGCCCACTGGCTCACTAGCGAAGCCATGTCAGCAAGCAAAAAAAATGTGAATAAATACAAATATAATAATAAAAATAATAAAAATAAATGGTGTGTGTGACCTTGATATGATGATGACAATGCTGTTGCTATGGCTATGGCTGGTGCAAGGTAATGATGATGATGTTTAGTTTTGATGAAGGACATTATATGTTAAAAGATTTTTTTTGAAAGAAAAAAAATATTATTTACCTTTAACAAAAAATTTTGTTTCGCCAATTGCTCATCATTGCTATTATTATTATTATTATTCTTATTCTTATTGCTTGTTGTTGTTGTTATTATTATTACTATTGTTGTTATTATTAGTAGTAGTAGGAGTATGTATTATTACTATTATTATTGTTGTTGTTGTTAGTGAAATAAAGACATTTTAAATGAATTTTTTAAGCATGTGAGTGTTGTATGTGAAATTGAAATTATGTGAAATTGAAATATTATGGAATGGGGTGAAATTCTGATTGGCTAATTTGAATTTCACATAATTTCATTTTCACGTACAACATCACCATGGACTGCCAAAAAATAAAATCAATTCGCGTCTGTCCTACCAAAAAAAAAACCAATAGGATAAATAATTAGCGTGTACGCGTCGATCATATCACAAACTTCTTAAAAATGTCTGTAGTAAACAAAAATAGAAGAAAAAGCAAAAAACTTGAAGCAGAAGAAATCTACAGGTAAGTGTTTTAAGGATGGTGGTGGTAATTATCGCCCGCCACTTGTCGTCACTCTAGTTTTGATTTAATTAAATCTCACATCCCAACTACTTGTCATTCTGCTACCTTCAGCACTACATCTAGAAAACGACCTCTTAATAATCAAGATGAACCAACAACTACAACATCCACTCTTGTTGAAACTGATGAAGAAGTTATAAAATTTGATAATCTTGGTTCAACAAACCAATTAAATATAATAGTGAAATTATTGAGACGTTCCTCGCCAGGAGTTAATCAATATTTCAATGAATTTAAAAACTTCTTCACAGATAATGAAGCTGAAGAAGATTCAAAAAAACGTATAGAAGTATTAGAGAGTGAGATGGTGAAAATGAAAAGTCGTATAGTAAATTTAAAAAAAAAATTAGCTCTAGAAATGAATATAATTGAAGCCTTGGAAGAAGAAAACCAAGAGCTTAAAGAGCAAACATTAAAATGCAATATATGTTTGGTAGAAAACATTACGCATTGTTTTGCGCCATGTCACCATTTGGTGGCATGTGAAGAATGCGCATATAAAGTAAACAAATGTGTTATATGCCGAACAAACATAGATTCTTATATAAAATTTACTTTTAAATTATATTTTAATATTATAATATAATTTTTTTATTAAAAACAAAACAATAAAAACAACGGAACTGTATATGCAGTTATATAAGCTATATATTTATTATTATTATTAAATTTCTCTACCAGTCAATTTTTCTCCTTTGGCCATCATTTCTTGAGATAATACCACCACCCCATTGTTTTCTATTTTCTTCGAATTTGTCATTGTAGCTGAGCTAACCAAATTATTAATGGCTGTCTTATCTTCATCACAGATATCCACAATAGCTAATGAAATGAAAGCAATTAATTGATGAAAGGCGAACTGCCACAGACAAGAATGACCCAAAATATGCATGCACAAATGTGTAAGATATCGCACCATTTCTTTTAGCTGCTGAAGGTCTATTAAAAGCTTTAAAAGAAGATTTGATTAGTGAATTTCTTCAACTTTCGCTAGTAAAAAAGATAAACCTTCTTTGGCAGTTAATCAAAAAAAAGAAAGATTTACTAAAACTTTTTTCAAGTTTCCACAATGCAGTTAAAGTATAATGAGTATTGAGACAATAAATGGTCAAAACAAACCTCATAGTTGAGAATGGATAAAAAACAATAAACCCGATTTGATATCTTTATTGATGATGAGAAGTGCTGAGTAACTTCGGTTAGAACAATTTTCCTGAGAACAAGTTTTATGCCACAATTTTTTCGCCTTTGTTTCTTTTCAAAATACTTCTAATGGTGGTAGACCTAATGTAAATTAGGTTCATATTAACTATTTTTATATAGGGGCAATTCTATATATCACTTAAAAAATGAGATATTATAAAATTGTTAATTATAATTATATAATCACATTACAAATGACTAAATTTTGATCCCCGAAATCCTTGGTAATACCAATGTTCACTTTGTCTGGTTTTGTTGCAGCATGCCCCATATATGAAAGTTGGTTATCGCCTGACTTTAAACCAATCATTGGCCACCAAAATCGATTGTTGAACAATATAAACCATATATTTCAAAATTTCACCTTCTATTCTATATACTACCAAAGTAATTCGAAAAAAGTGAAGTAATTCGGAAAATAGCTATAGAAGTCTTTTTTGCATTTAGAAAATTTTACATTATTAAATTTACATTATTGTTATTCGCACCCCTCCCGTGACTAAGACAAAGATGAACCAATAAAATCATCACATTTTAAAGGCATTCATTGGTCACATTACTACACTTAGTCACGGGAGGGTGCGAATAACAATTCCCTAAATTTAATATATTAATATTAATATATAATAATAATAATTTAATAATTACACTTTACAGAAAAATGGACTATGAGCAAAACCTGTATTATATATGAAACAAAGGGTAAATAATGAAAAATTGATTTTAGAACCAGATGAATTTGATAGAATCCGAATCAGCATTAAAAGGTTTATTTAATCAACTTTATGCTGGAATAAATCCAAGGGATAAAGGTAATATGACTAACGAAAAAAACAAGAAAAGATTGGTTTTATTTTGTTGTTTTTTGGCAGGTTTAAATAAATGGAATTAAAGCTGAAATTGGATATACGTTGGAACATCATCCTCAGCAATTGGAACATTTGCAAGTGCAGGTATAAGTGTTAGGCGTGAGACAGTAATGAGACATAAAAAAAAACAAGAAAATGCTCATGATGATACAGTTAGTTCCTTTGTGCTAAAACATGTAAGAATATTGTATATGAACTTTCAATTTAGTTGTGGATCATATTTGCATATTAATTTTATTTAATATAGATGGATGATTTTATGATGATTAATCTTGATGATTACCATAACATCCATACTACTAAATGATGTGGCGATACAACAACAACTTCAGATGTTCTCCATTTTCAAACCATCTTACTAAAAGCAGTTCCAGGTTTACCAGCAGTTCCATTTGATAACCCACATAATGGCAAGAATATCCAACTTCTATATTCTCTTTGTTGTTGTATCCTATCATCATAATTATGCACCAACAACATTTCTACATGTTCTTCATGGTTTCTTGCCTCAGATAACTCTTTAGCAAAGACAAGCCTACGTTCATTATATGTTAACCAAAGATGAGGAAAAAACAATACCTGGAAATTTTCCATGATGAGCTCTGCATCATTCCTTTTGGATTATTATGAATAACACTAAGCTTGTAAATTTGGTTGAAGGAAGTTTACATTCTACAGAAGATTATATAAAAGCTTTAGAAAATATATTTAATGTTCCAGAGTTGAAAACATATCCTGAAAGCTATGTACTTGCAGGATCATTTGATTACCCTGGACAGATTCATGGAAGGCATGCTGTTTCAGCTTCTTTTAATTTGACAAATATTCATCAACTCTCACCTCTCCTACAACATATTGTCCCAATGATTGGACCTTTACATGTCTCATTAAACAGTCATGAAACAGTTTTCAAATTGAACTATTCTTTTTTCAACAAATTGAATTGTTTTCTTTACCTAAAAAAGAGACCACTTGCAAATAAACCAAAGCCATACAAAATAAATGTATTGCTTGAATTGACTGCTTCTGGATGGAAACTAATCAGAGAAGAAGTATTGATTAAATTTTGTAACTGCAAGGACCCTGAGGAAAGGTATTTACTAGACCTTTTAGATAATATTATACCATTGGTTCTGAATTTTTATCCAGTTACATTTCGAAGTGGAAGTTGGTCTGCATACAGGGAAGCAATTTTTAGTGCTTGGGTGCTCTTTTATTGGTATGGTTGTAAAAATTATAACAAAGTGCCATTGGCATTTTTTAGTGATGTATTTTATTGGTTTACTACACATCATCCAATGGTACATACCATTGAACAAAATATTCACTTATTTAATGACTATTATGTTGAGAATTTCCATTCTTCATTATGCCTTCAAACAAATGCATCAAATTCAGCTGAACAAATTATACAACAAGCCAAAATCATTGATCAATCACATGGTTCTAATATATTTAAGGAAAAATTTTCAGATTCCCATAATATTACATATAATGAAAAAGAATTAGAATTAATGAAAAAAAGAGTAGCAGTATATCTATTGGAACTTTTCACAGATGTATATAGCAATATCAGAAAAAATACTATTGATACTAAGGATGTTAGCTGAAATGGATTTTGAAAAAAACAATTTCGGCAAGCAATTTTGGATTTACAATATTCTTTATATCTATAGGCATAAAATACTACCCAGAATTTCGGCTATTTAGTTAAAGTGTTCAAATAATTTCAGATATAATTTCAGCAACTAATAAGATTAATTTCGGCATTTATGAAAAACTATTTTGGCATTTTGGATTAGGCAATGTTCATTTATTAAGAGAGCCAATTTTGGCAAACATGCCTAATTGATACATCAGGTAAGTATAAAAAACCTAAATATAAAATTCCATACAAGCTTCCAACATTAGATACTGTTGTTGATGTTAGAATGCTCCCATTAGCTTGGAATAGTTCTTCCCCTCCAAAAACTGATAAATATTGTGATTTGGATGAATGTGAGCTATCTCATGTTTATGGTTGTACCTTAGCATGTGGACATTCATATCATTATGAATAATTTTTATTGGATCTTTCAAGCCAATGTCACTATTGTAATGATTTACTAAAAAAAGGGATTATTGAAAATAGTAATAATTTTCAAAATAGTGTCAGCTCTTTTGACGATTTGGACTTAGAAGAAAATGAAGAAGATAACATAATTGAAACAAATGATGATGAAAGTATTTCTTTAGACTCTAATATAGATTCAATTTTAAATAATCATTTACTATCATTCAAAATTTTAAGAACTATATATGTTATTTTTTTAAATGTATTTTTATCATTTTTTTATATTGTTAAATAAAAATTTATTCGGTAATGATCGTCATTTCACAAAATAAAATTAGCCAATCACGCTATGTTCACCATGCTACGGTGCAGATCATCTATAATCATTAATTGCTTATAGTAACAATTGGTCAACTTCAAAATACTAAAACAAAAA
>CAUDNR010001433.1:1711-14201 GCA_958430865.1 Entrophospora sp. SA101 | reverse complement strand
ATATAGTGGTATCAACAACTCATTTTGGGGTTCTTGAACCCGAACTATCTTTTTGTTAGCATGGAACCCATATGTGTAACCAAATTAAGGGTTGTTACTAAAAATAGATTTTTTGTCTGGAAGGTTGATTTTTCTAGTACAAACCCCATATAATAAATACCTTTTTAGTTTAAATTGATAAATATAAAAAGTGCTGAAAATCCGTTTATTGTTATTATTATTTTGGACGAAAACTATTTTATCATCCTATCATGATGAGAATAGTTAAATGAAATTCCCTCATCACAAGGAAGACGTAATGTTGATTTTAATGATACACAACTTACTCAATATAGCAACAATTATTGTTATTCAAATCAGCCCCTTTGGATAACGAATGAGTACACGTGCAATGTAGATCTTATTTGTGGTTCAAAAGTTAAAATATTGATTATATTTCTTTTACCAGAAAGTTGAAAGCGACTTTAATAGAACAGAAATCAAAAGACGTTGTCTGAAATAAATGAAATTTAGAGAAGTTCATTCACTACTAATAAAAGTTAAAGGTTATTTTTGCTCAGAAATAAGCAATAATGATAGAACGTTTGTGCAAAGTTAACAAACATTTAAAATGTCACTTTTTCGATTTTACTATACCGTAGTTGGTTCTGTTGTACGTGAAAATGATTTCACATACAACAGTTTCAAAAACATAACAATAATATTATAACAAATAATTCGCGAATCCGTAAATCTGTAAATAATAGTAATATTAATATTAATTATTATGTAATTACGTAAATATAATCAGCTATCTCGCAGATGCAAAAATGAAATATCAAATTTTCCTTGCCTTTCGAAACTCAGAATTAGTTCAGAAATCGGTTTTTAGTTAGTTAAATCGAAACTGTTCGGAACTAGCTTAGAAAAATAGCCAGCGAGCTTAGAAAGGCAACTATACTATACACATCAAGGGCACCAAGACATTGCAGGGAATTTGAATTAAATTCTTACAACCACTTGCTATTTTCTTGTCAAGCTATAACCCGCGACTTCGGTAATACCTGGCCAGATCAACAATATCTATGATACTAATAAATTCTGTGTGACCCTAAACTCAGTCCTCTCCAAACCATCTTGAACTAATTTGGTTTAGGCTTCCCCTAAACTTGAGTTTCACGGCTAAATTTTAAATAATAACAGTCACAGGACATGTCACGCAGATCAATAGGGAGTTGTAAAACATAGTAAATTTTTGGTGATCTGCATCATGGTAAAATTTTACAATCAAGTGACTTCTAATCCCCATTTAATACCCTTGCTGTGTAGCAGCCACCACCAAATTTGAGATATAACTTCTTTATCATATGTATCTGCTTTAAGAAAATTTTTAAGGCAGGTTGTTAATAAAACTGAAAATAATCTGACTCTCAAAGTCAAATTTTGCCTTTATATTCATATATGTAAAATTTTGTTTGACGTGTCCAATTGCAAGTATAGGTAGAAATAAATGTCCAAATATTACATTATTATGAATATTTGCAGATTTTTTGATCATTTAGGTATGTCTTTTATAGTAAAATCATTTATTTTAAAATAAATTTTTTCTTTTACATTTATTCCTATATACATATGTAAATAATGATTAGAATAATAAACAAGCAGCGATAATGATTAAATTAAAAAGAGTTTTATCTCTGACTTTATTCATTTAATTATTTATCATGGCAATGTTATTAAATATAAGTTAAAAAAGAGAAATTTATAAATAATAAACATAACTATTTAATGATTGATAAACTATTGAATAATCAATAAAATGTTCATTAGTATATTTGTTGTTCATAGATCTTGTCCTTAAAGCTTACTTCAATCCTTATACAAACTATTGAATAATTGATAAGACATTCATTAATATATTTTGTTCATAGTCTTGTCCTTAAAGATTACTTCAATCCCTATACAAACTATTGAATAATTAATAAAATGTTTGTTCCTTAATGCTTCTTAATTCAATCACTCCTACACAAACTATTGAATAATTAATAAAACGTTCGTTAATTTATCGCCACAAAAACATATTAATGATCGGCAAATTTTTGTAGATTACGAATTAATATTAAAAAACCAAAAGAATTTATAGTGTTCCTCGAAGACTTTTATATACTGGACATAGAGATTTGGGTGTCATAAATATAGCAAATTCAAACACCATAAATTATACTGACTTGAATTATGGTTCTTACACATACATTCTCTCTTGTTTTTACAAACAATACACAATAATGAAATATTCAAATGTATTTAATAAACCCGAGGGGAATTGAGGATGTCAAAAAAAAAATTTTATTTTTATTATAAAAATTGGTGCACTGTAAATAGCACAAAATAAAGTTGCCTTTTGAAACTTCTCAGGAATTTAGAAAGGCAACTCCAGTACAAAGTATGAAATTTTATTTATTTATTATTTTTGATGTTTTGTCAAATGTTCATAATCATTAATTGGAGTTATCAAAAATAGTTTTTTTACCTTTTCCATGTACATCAAATTCATTGTTATCACTAGGGAACATAATGGGTTGGGTTGGTTCATATTATAGTGGAACAAGGGTTAACCTAACCTTAAATGTACTGGGTTAATACTCCATGGGTTACTCCGGAGCAAAATTATAATAAAATATTTTGCTCCGGGTTAGTACAAAAAATTAGAAATCTTAACCCACTCCATGATGGAGTGATCCATAACCCGGGTTGATGCCAGAACATTATGCTCCATTTAACAACCCTAGTTATCACTTACCATTCACTGTCTTTGTTCATGATTATTGTTTGTACTGATAGTTTTTTCATATTTGCTGCATACTGTGTAATCCAATTTGCAACTGTTGGCACTTCAGGGATATCCTCAACTTGAATTTCACCTTCATCAGCTAAAATTTGAAGTTGGCTTATCATTTCCTTTGCTGTCATTTGGTCAGTTTTATTAATGTTACCTGCTAAGAAATATCCTTCAAGGTAAAGTTTCACTTTCTTTTTCATACACTTTCCTCTTCCTCTTATTCCATATTTTTGTTTGCTTTTTGATGCCCATCCTGTTTTTAATTCAAATGATTCTTCAATATATATATTAAAAACCATAAAAACAGAAATTTAAATAATCAATAGCAATAATAGCAATATAATTTTTTTGCATATACCTAATGACTGAGTATTATTATTTGATTTATTTGATTCATCCTCTTTTATTTGTCTGGCTATATGTATATAAATTGCAAATTAATAATATAAATATAATGTAATTCATATTTTCATTATATATATCTATTTATTTTTACCTTGAGCATGAGACAATGAAATATTCCATGGATTGTCAAGAACTGAATGAGAAGAAACCAAAGGTGTTGGCTTGTTTATAGTGGTTGTATTTTTTAATATCTCTGATGGTGAAAATTGTAAACATTTTCCAATATGTGGCAGACATTGAGCTTGTAATATATCCAGAATAATCACCTGTTACTGGCCATTCAAAGTAAAATAAATTAGTAATACCATCAATGGTTTTTATCTTATGGTCCTCACATGCTGATTCTATGTGTGCAACAAAAGTTCCATTTAAATGAGATATTGCTGTTCCTATTTTTTCTCCTTCATCCAAATTATTTCCAACATATATATATTTCTTAATAACATAAGAGATCTATACAGGAAAATTTCCTGATTAATAAATATACAAACATTTTGTATGTAATAGAATTTTTACCTGTGCATGATGGGAATCAACAGTTGATTTTGCCTCCCCAGGTTCAAAAAAATACCAACCACAAACTTCAATATTATACCATTGGTGCCAGTTGGAAACTATAATCGTTAATTCTGAGTTGTGGTAATGAGCACCATTGTCTGGAAATAATTCAATCCATTGTGGACATGGATCTAAAGTTTCAAAAACAGCATCAAAAGAAGAAATTGTAAACCAAGCATTTGCTTGGTATCAGTACTCCAATGGTCAAATGTTTGAACATTGATCTGGTTAGTATCAGATTTTGTGAAAACCAAAATTGTGTGTAATGTCCAGCCACATTTCCCAAAAAATTGTTCTTTGGTTTCCCTTGCACTTTTTGGTAAAATGTGCATTTTATAATCACAAATTACAATTGCCCCATTATTATTCAAATCTGCTAACCTAAATTTAAATTGACTATTTAAATATACCTTTCTTGCTTGATGAGCCAAAAAATAGTACAATTTGTCACAGCATTCTTCAATTGTTGATTTTTGTTCTTTAAACTTGCTGATAAAATTTTGTACAACTATAAATAATTTATCACATGTAATACAATGTTCATTGTGCTCCTCATTGCATTCACCAAATGCATAAAGCAAGCAATGATTTATTGTATCAACATGTGTTGTTGTACCATCAGCATTCATAGAAAGCTCTTCTTCAAAACCTCCTCTCAGATGAATTTTCAGTTTTTCTATATCTGTAATTAATTTCTTCTAAAACAGAATGTTTAAATTTATTATTTTTTATTATTTATAATATTTATAATTTTAGCAAATGAAGATATACATTACCTTTTCTTCATTATCCACAGCATTTAATTGAAATATGCTAGTAAGTGTATTGAATACTTTATAGAAATATTCATTGCAAATACTACATAAACCCCCAAGATCATTTCTGTAAACATATGGACCATTTGTTAAGTGTGCCATAAATGATGTATGTTTTATTCCGCCAGGATAAGTAGCTTCAAATTTTTTACATAGTCCTTCCTGTCATCATTCAAATAAAGGATTGGAAGGTTTGTCATGGAATCAATTTTATATGAGCTCATAGTGACATTGTCTTTATCTGAGAAAAAAATTTCAAATTCCTGATTTTTTATTTCTGAAATTCTATTTCGAGTAATTGTAGGTTTTCTTGCAGCAATACATCCAGGTCCATTAATTCGTGAATACATTTTTGCTGCATTTACTAAATTATTTGAAATCTATATAGAAAAAATTTTCATGAAAATTTGATCATTGTGTAAAATGAATTTTTAAATAAAAATTACCTTCAAATTATCTTGTAATTCATGATATGTAAAATGATCAGCAATTAATGATAATATTCTTTGTTTATTATCCAATCCATGATTGTTCATTTGAATTGCAAATTAAAAAAATTCCAAAATTTATCAACTTTATTTTGGAGTTTGTGGTTCTTTTTAGATAATTCCACAATTGGTTTGTTGTATGTAACACCACTTAGAAGGTTATTTTTATATAAATAAAGCATCAAAGCATGATCATTTGATGCATCCTCTACATATGTCCAGAATTCAAGCTATTGTTTTGATTGTTAATAGAAAGTTAATAGTTATCAATTATATATGATAACAAAAAAATTATTGATATAATTAAAATTCTTACATTTGATATGATTTTTTTATAGGGGGTTACATTAGTACATTCAATGCTTTTCAACATTCTTATCCATGCATTCAATATAGTATCAGTAATTTCAAAATTTGGTGGATATATAGAGGTGAGGTGTGAATTTAATTCAATAACAGTTGTTGACTGTTCTTTCCATCCAATAAAAAATTGATGCCAATTTAAATCCAAAACAGATATTTTTCTTTTTAAATGCTTCTCAAATGCAGGCATCATATTGTTGATATAATCCCATTCAGAGGATGAGCATTAATTTAATTTTCAATTTTTTGTATTGTAAATGAATTAGTAAGTCCAAATAATTTTTTTCCATCATATTTTCTTAGGAACATCAACCTATTCCAAACATCAGTTGGTGTGCTTCCCATATGCGTACAAACTAATTTCCCTTGAAAATATACATCAATTTGACATTGTGTATCAATTATTGATTGACATATCAAAGATTTTTTTTCAGAATATTTGCAAAAAAAGGTGGATAGATAACCAGGACCTACAAAGTTTAATTCCTCCTGGTATGGACTACCTATTGATGTTACTAAAACTTGAATATCATTAGTAATAATTTTAAAAGGAAAAAAAGGCACCCCTACCTGCAATTATTTAATCATTGCTTCATCTCCAAAACCTAAAACATCTGGTCCAGAAAAGCGTGTTTTTGTATCAGAATATTTCTTATAAGATTCATTAACTACTGCAGTTGGAGTTGAGTAAATTCTTCCTTCTATATCTGATTCACATACATACCCAGGCACCCATTCATCATCGCTTGTACCTTTAACTACTCTAACTATAAATCCTTGTTGGTCGATTTTATATTTGATTTTCATATGATGTCTTATTGGAAATGTTGTTTCTTGATTATTGGACTTAAAAAAAAAAAACCAATGAATTGCAAAAGGATCATAACGAAGACTGTTATCAATTTCATCAGTTGCTAAAAGATGTCTTTTAAATTTTTGTGTGGACATGAGGATCAATAAACGCGGACACTGAGATTTGAGAAAAATTCAATCTTATTAATAATGATAGGCGACAAAATTTTATATTAAAACGATCGACATCTCTCTCATTCACGGATCACCAATTAATATTTTAAACAACAACAAATAATCATGCCTGGGTACTAAAATAAATTTTTATTCACACAAAAAATATAAATATTAATATAAATATAAATGTACGAGCTAATTAAATTTTTTAATTTTAATTTCATAGGAATTTGTTGATTAACCCACATCCATCCATTCTTTCACATTACTTACCTCTTACCTTTATTCATTCATTAAATCCTTCTTCCTTTCTCACACTTTCTATTATTCTTCCTCTCACACTTTCTTTTCTTCACACATTCACTCCATTAAACTCGTTAATTTTATTTTTTATCACCATTCCATAAAATCTGTTCATCCCATTAATTTGTTGACATTATAAAAATGATTTATCATAAATTACTACTTTCAATTATAACATTAGCAATGTTTCTTTTTTGTTTGGTAATAAAAGAAACAGAATCATTGCCATTGAAATCGCCAAATCAAGAAGATGAAATTAAATGCCCACAATCCATTCAGTCCACCAAAAAATATAAAGGAAAACCCAAACAATTTTTAATTATACTTAAATCTAACAATGATACTCCACTACAACGTCGTGGTAATTCAGATAATGGAAAAAGTGTTTTAAATAGACACTTAAAATATATGAAAAAATGTTGGGGAAATGATATTCCATCATCATTGCCAGAAGATGTTGATCAGATTTCAACCAACAGCAATGATAATAAATTCACTTCATTTTTATCTGAACAACTTGTTGGATACTCTGCACCATATGATCCTGAATTTGTTAAAGATCAATTAGTGAAATCATCAGAAATTGAAATAATAGAACCAGTGTTACCAGTCAAAGCATCACTTTTACCAAATTTATTGGTACAAAACAATCCAAATATAAATTTGGATCGTATAGATCAACGAAAACTTCCATTAGACAAAAAATTCAGGTTTCCAGCCTCACAAGGTTCAGGTGTAAATGTTTACATAGTTGATACTGGGATAAATGTTAAACATCAAGAAATTATAGGACGAGCTCGACATGGTGGCTCATTTTGTCCAAATTGTCCTGCTATAGATGACCATGGACATGGAACACATGTAGCTGCCTTAGTTGGTGGAAAAACATTTGGTGTAGCAAGAAAAAGTAACCTGATAGCAGTCAAAGTGTTAAATAGCTTGGGTAGTGGAACTACGGCAGGTGTTTTGAGTGGATTAACATTTGTATTGAATCAACACAAATCCAGCTCTAATAAGAAAACAGTGGTTAATATGTCACTTGGTGGACCACTGTCACAAGCACTAAATGCTGCTGTAGAAGCTCTTACTAAGGCTGGTATACATGTGGTAGTAGCAGCTGGTAATAGTAATACAGATGCATGTTCAAAATCACCATCATCTGTTCCATCAGCAATCACAGTTGGAGCAACTGATCTTGTTAAAGTTCTTGGTGTCATTACTCTTGATAAAGTGGCCAGCTTTTCTAATTTTGGCAAATGTGTGGATATTTTTGCACCAGGAGTAAATATTATTTCAGCAGATGCTAAAACAAATACTGGCAAGGCTGTGTTTTCAGGTACAAGTCAGGCAGCTCCACAAGTTGCAGGTGCAGTTGCTTTAAGTATTAGTAAGAATGGTAATACTACACCAGCTATAATGGCTAAAAGAATTATAGATTTAAGTACAAAGGATGTCATTAAATTAACTACTCTTCTACAACCAAACACTCAAAATAGATTGTTGTTTATTCCTTTATAATTTATTACATTTACTGCATGTAATTTTTCCATGAATTTTTAATACTAAGTTGGTGCTCTAGTTAATTTTTACAATAAAAATTACAGGATAATTGTCTTTGTAAGCTAAGCTTGTCCTCCATAATCAAATATCAAATGTTGCAACATATACATATTACATAAAAACTATACATTGCATTGCAACATAATCACAATGCAGTTAGACCAATTTTCTCACTTTTAAAAACATTATTATTATAAAACATTTGATGTGATCAGGAAATCTTTTAAAAAAATGACAAACATAGCTCATGCATAGCTTGGTAATATCCATCACCAAGATGGTTACCAAGTGTAAAATATTCCCAGATATCATTATATTTTGGACCAAGTTTGTTTTTGTTATCAGTAGCAAAATTCATCTTTAATTATTATATGAAAAATATGAAAAATGGTTTTAAAATGCATAAACATACTCATGGGTGAAGTAAGGATTGTGACCTTGCTTTTTATTTGAATGTAACATTATGACATTGTGGTTAGTTGCAACACATAATTTTACATTACGGGTACCAACTTTATTGTAAACCCAGTAGTGTTCCTATTTGTAGCCTTTACACCATGAGTATTTGTAGCACTTTTGAATATTAATACTATTGAATATTTGCAGCATCCAAATACTTTATACCCATGACTTAAAGATAGCTCCTCAATTAATTGCAACATATGAAATTGAATTGTGGCTAATTGCAGTTCTCATCTTTACTCATGGTATAAAGATATTTTGTGGCATTGGAACCAGATTCACTAATTGATGGTCATGTGAAAGACCATAATATCCTTGAATTTTTGTTTATATTAGATTACATAAAACGTTTCAAGTAATTTTTTTATAAATATAGAAATGACCTAGATAGAATAATTGATAACAATATTGGTGTTAGTGAAATAATTGATGAAATTTAAAATGTGATAGTTAATATAAATGCTCAAATAGATATTGTAGCCAAAATAAATGACAATCTGGTACAATAAAAAAAGGTAAGAATCAAAATAATTTATATATTGTATATATTGGGGGAGTCATTATTACTCATACACTAGAAGATATTGCAACATTGATTCTTCATTTCCAATCGTAAATTTCCTTGGGTATATTTTTAAAAAGCTAGATTATAATACAGAACTTTTATTATTCAATAGATGATAATAAAAATACCATTAATTCTGTAAATTGTTTTTAAGGAGCAATAAAGAATCTCCTAGCATCACTGGAACTTCAAACTAAGGTTGTGGGCAAAACCCCCTTAGTAATTGCTGAAACCATAGCAAAACTATATTAAATCCTATCAAAAATCCTGTTGAAACTATGCTGAAATGGCGAAACCTCAAAATGTGAAACTCTGCTGAAACTCTAATAAACAATTAATGTGTAACCTACTGAAACCCTGCTGATTGATTTCTGGAGGAGTTTTGGCAAGCAACCTTAGTACAATAGTGAATTAGCTAAATTTCTTATGCTTGGATTGTTTCTGGAAATTTAAAAGACATAATTTCATGATATAAATAAAGTTCTGGAAATTTTAAATACATTACATCCAAGCCTAAAATTATACAATGATAAATGACTATTTTGATCACTTTTATTGATATAACCTTTAATTTAATTACCTGAAGTTTGTATACCAAAAGATTTTAACTTATCAATATCATCAACTTTTTCTTTGATAGTTGGATGTCAATTTTTTTTGCCTTTTCAACCACAACTGTCTCTTTGTTTGTTTTTTTATTGATTAATTTTGAATTAATGATAAATGAGTTTTATAATCATCTGTACCATTCCTTCTTTCACCATTAGCAGTATGTGATCCAGGGTTGGCAAATGTGTAGTCCATTGGTGATCTATTGGCGATCCATTGGGTCAATTGGTGTAATGTTTTAGCTATATTTAGTGTTTTATTAATGGCAATGAATCATCAGTTCTCAATGGACTAGTCAGTTTGCCAACCCTGCAAAGTGATCAATAGCAAATACAAAAGATTAAGTTGTGTAACAGTTTGAATGTTTTTAAATATATGAATGATGCTTACTGTCCAGTAATATAATTGGAAATTTTGTGATGCAAACAAATTTAAAAGGATAGCAAAATGTTTTTTGTGATCTCTGATTAGCTGTGGTTATTTCTATTTTTAATTTTATATTTTGTTTTGTGTTCACATCTCTTTTTCTTTCCCATTTTTTTATTAAACAATAAGACTAATTAATGTTTTGTCACTACTTACTTATAATACATTGTTTTGCTTTCAATGGACTTTTTTATGTTAAAAGGAAAACTGTCATTTTATGAGGTTGTCTAGTTGGAAAGTATAGTTTTTTTTTAATGTCTTTTATTTATTTATTATTGCTATTGTTATTAAATTTATTAAACAATCAATATTTATATTAAGGTAAATGAATATGTGGATTTTTTTTTATAAAAAAAATCTACTTGCTTGCAATCAACAAAAAATACTGCTACAATACTTAATCATAAGTGAGTAATGAAATTATCAAATTGAGAAGTTAAATCCAGTTACAATGATGATTAACATCATGAGCAGTACAAATATTATTATAAAACTTTTAAATTCCCTACACAAAGTTTAGATACTTAATTCATGATTCTTTTAAGAATGAGTGAATTTTAATTAGTGATTGGCAGGGTGCATTTACAACATTTTATATATAGTAAAAATCATCCAGTTCACCTTACTTTTCTATCATAACATCATGTTTCCATTTGCATTTTTGTAAAACAAACATTTGGATATCAATAAACAGATTGTTACGAATATTTTTATCAAAAAAAATTTTTTTTGTCCAAGCTGTTTTTGCACTATTTCAATCTTGATTGGGGATTATGGTTATAAAAACCAACTTTTTTATGCATAATAAAATGACATAAAACTAAAAATTATATTTATTGGTTTGTATGTTTATAACATAATGTCCAATTCTTTCTCAGCTGATTCTTTTTTATGTTCTCTACTAAAATGCATTATCCAATTTTCTATAGTTTTTATTTTCGGTAACTCATTTGAATCCAACGCACCTGCTTCTACTCTTAGTTTTAGATCTGCAGGCATTGTTTATATACATTTCCTGACAAAAAATAGGCTCTTAGAAGTTGTTTTACCTGTTCAGACATGTGTTTACTTCCACCACGCTTTCCAAAATTTTGGTTTTCACAAAGAGCCCAACCCAGTTCAAAGTAATTCCTTCTAGAGAATTTAAAATTTGGTAATTTAATATTTATTATTATATTAATTTTTTTCCTATTTATAGTTCACTTAGGAAAAAATGTCTGTTATAAACAATAATAATTTATATATGGATGACATAAATTGGACTTAAATTCTCAGTCTGTTACAGAACAAGACCCATTACAGAAAAGTCCATTATTATTATCATAGAGTACCTGTATTCATTCTTTTTGACTGCTTCATCTTCATTCCCAGGTATCATTATATGGTGTTTTTTTTTATTTGGACATTTCAATTGATATGGATGGTGCATTGTTCAACATTGCACCTTGAGAATGAATTCCTACACAAATTTTCATAGGGGAATAAGCTCAGATAAGAAAATGTTTATTTAGATTTATATAATATACCTTTGATTTTGTTTAGAGTTTCTTCTCCAATTTGCTTTCATAGTTTTTCTACTAATTCATTTTTACTTTCCTTCTCTTCATACTCAATTTTTCTTTTTTTCAATTCAGCTTTTACAACATCTTTGGATAATCTATTTGGATCTTTCTCTGAAAAAAAAATGAATTGTGGAAAAGAAAAAATTATAAAGATAATAAGATAATAATAAACAATAAATTTCAACAAAAAAAATTTATTAATAGAATTGGTATTAGTAGCAATAATAAAATAAATATATAATATAATAATAGTGGTGGTGATTATAAATAAAATAATTTAATTCATTTCATTAATAATTTGTCTTTTAAATTAAAATAACTTTATCCTACCTTTACTAGGCAATGGAATAGTCCATTCTGAGTTTGGTGTTGACTTTTGACTGAAGTTGATGGATTTGGTCTTATTAATTCTTGGTCTTTTAGAGATTTCTTAATATCAAATGGTGAAAAGGTATTCCATGTACCAAAATTGGGTAAAGAATGTGCACAAATATAACCAGATAAGTCACCATCAGTGTTGTGACCAGAAACTCTTTTGGCTTCCCGAAACGTTTCGGAAAATGAACTTACACTAAGCAGAAAACTAA
>CAUDNR010001427.1:0-15084 GCA_958430865.1 Entrophospora sp. SA101 | reverse complement strand
ATATTGAATATAAAAGCTTGCAACTAATCGACGAGTGTTGCTTGAAAGTTAATCCGAATTCGGTCATAAACATAAAATAATTGAGATCGACTGAAAGCTACATCGCATTATTATTGTATTGTTTAAACGTGTGCACAACTTTTGTCCGTGTAGTGTATATAGGCGCGATTGCTATACATGCAATTACATCTATAATTACATACATTTTTATTAATATATTAACATTATTATTAAAATGAAAATGTGTGTATTTTTATACATGTATATATTGAAATAAAATCCATGCATTCTATTGCTATTACTTTTTTTCGTAATACCTGGAACAAAGAATTTAAAAAAGAAAAATATACATGCAATGCTGATGATCAAAACTTGCATTCTTTTTCTGTTTTCTTTATTCATTCGTGGTATTAATATTATTCGTCCCATATTTTACCTACTATTACAGTATTACGTTGAATAATTTTCTTAAATCCGTTTTAAAATTATTTTAGTTACGAAAATAATTGACTTGTAAATTTGTTTTCTAAGGAAGTAACCAAAATCCAAAGCCACATTATAAAAATTATGTCAGAGGGTCAAATTATTGCATGTAAAATTTTGAAGTATATCAGCAATTGGTTAAAAAACTTTCTTTTCAAAAATAATCGAATTTTTTTATTTTTTAACTGATAAAGTTCTAGAAAATATGGATACATATAATTTTATATCCATAATCTTCAGAATTAGCTACGAATTGATACATTTTTTTGTATAATTATTATGTGTTTTTTGTGTTAGAACAATTGTTAAAAAATTACATGTTTTTAAAAAAGACCTTACAAAAAAATTGGCAATACTATTTGTATAAGTAATTGGTTGGCTTTTAAATGAGTCTAATTCTATTAGTTATTCGTTCCTGTTCTTTTCCTAGTTGTTTCCACATAATAAATTTACGTGTTTTTTTTTAAAGATATACTTTAAATTTAATATAAATTATTATTAAAATGTCAACTCGTGAAAGAATTGAAGAGGCATTGTTTCTAAATCTATTTCAAGAAGCGACTGGTTCAGATGAATTTGATGAAAGTTTTGATGAAGATAAATTGCCTTTTGAACTAGATAAATACTTTGTTGTCATTGTTTATCATTAATAGCAAAAGAAACTATCCTTTGAATTGGGTAAATTCTTTGCTGTTGTTTTTGTTTGTCATTATTAGTAGAAGAAGCTAACATTTAAACTGGGCAAATACTTTGCCATTGTCATTACTAGTAAAAGCTACTTTTTGAACTGGATGAACACTTTGTTGTTGCTGATGTTGTTTGTTGTATAACTATTTTGGATATTCTTGTTTTCTTGTTTTCTTTTTTTTTTTATCGTTTCCAATTTGCTATGATCGTGTAACAAGTAATAGGAAACAGGAACGCAACAATCCTTTTCCTTCCAACTATAATAGTAACTACAATAATAATAATTGCAATAATTAGTATAATAAATTGCTATAATTAATAATAACTTTAGCAAGAAACGTAGCTAAGATATTATTAACATAGCCATGATTATTAACACGACAACGATTACTATTGATATTACCATTAATAACGACAATCATAACGTTACAAGCAACAATACAATAATAATGTTAACAATTATTTCGATAATAATATTTTTTTAGTAATATCAATTTGTTATTATTTTGGCAACGACTGCTAATACACGTTGCCTTGGTAACTCTGAGCTATTTAATAGCATCACTGATAATAATCATTGCGATGGCGACAATAACATCGATAATAATAAGCTTTTAGAGATTCACAAGCAATTGTTGAATATCCGTTAACCAAAATCTAAACATTGTATCTAAAAAATCAAATAATAACAATGTCACTACTAACAACACCTCGTCTTCATTATCAGAATAATATCAACTGACGGAGTTTACTTTTCAATGTGCACTTCACGATGAAAAAACCTTATTTCTTTTGCTCAAATTATGACATTATATGGAAACATGTCCGAACACTAGAAAAAAATTTTCAGGTAAAAGCTTGCTATAAATGTTTCGATATTTATAATGAGGATTCGGTCGATTTTAATACTTTAATAAACAATTATTTAAATGACAATATTTAGATGACATTAAATAGATTTTATTTATTTATTTTCGTGGAGCAATATTTTTAGAAGAGAAAAAATTTTTCAAACAAAATATGTAATAATAAATTATATTAATATCGCACTCTCACACACACTTTTACACGCACTTACACACTCTACTCACAAAAAATTACAGTAATATGTTATATATTGCATTATATAAATCATTATATTCACTACAAATATAAATAACGCAATGTGAGCTTTTTTTTTATGCATAATCACGCATGCTGTGCTACGTGAGATCAAAAACTCATTTACATTAAAGTTAAATTGGATTTGGGTTGCGTCTTCTTCGTTGTAAAGAGCAAAAAAAATCAGTTCATTTTGGTCAAGACAATAGTCTATTTTATTAAATTCGAAACATATAAATAAGATAGCCGTCCGTCCCCACATTTTTTATAACATCAACGTAGAGATATTTCGAGTTTACGAATGAGTACGCTATGAAATCACGCCATCATTATTCAAACTTTTGTAGCAATGATATCACAATATTATAAAATCACATGACTTAATCACTTGTGTATTTTCATTTGGAGCGCCAAATTAGCCAATCATATTATTATTTATTCGTTGAGCAAAAAATTTGTTTAATTATTAAATGGGAATTGATCGTTGTTAAAAAAACTGATCAGGGCCTTTCTGAAAGTGTAAAGAGGAACAGAATTAATGTTCTTATTGTTGACAAGAAACCGATCATGTCTTTTCGAAAAACTGCAAAGATGATGTTCTGTTACCATTAATTGAAAAAAAAAAGAATTGTCGTTGTTAAAAAAAATATATCAAGACTTGTTTGAAAGTGTGGAGAGTGTTTTCTTGAGAGCATCGCTAGAAAGAAAACAGGATAATTTCCGATTAATTTCCGACTAAGACTTTTTGAAAGTGCAGTTTTTTTTTTGAGACCACCATTAAAAAGAAACAGGATAATTTGCGATTGATTTCCTTATTGTTGTTTGACAAAAAATACTTAAATAAGGGATGCTTCGCCATCACAAAAAAAAACAGAATAAATGATAATTCGTAAAATTTTTTTAACAATTTAGTTAAATTCAGTCAATTCAATTGCCAACCAAGGTTGGGTGACGAAAATATTTTGGAGTGTAAGAAATATTTTGTCAAACGGGGCACATTTAACGAAATGTGACGAATGTGATGAAATGTGACGAAAATGACAAAGGGCAAAAGTCAAAGTCAAAGTCAAAATCAATTGAATTTTTTTTTTTTTTTTGGTCAGTTAGAACAGTACTTTTGTAAAAGTTTGACAAAAGAGCTTGGACATTTTGTTTTTTGTTTATTTCATTGTTTTGTTTATTATTAATTTCATCCAAGTAAAAATGGGAAATAGAATAACAACACCGAGCCTTGAGTTTAAAAAGTGTTCTACGACTCCAGGTTTTTGGAAATATTTACAAGACGCTGAGTAATGTCCTTTTACTTTCCATACATCAGACACAGGACGTCCTAGAGCTAATTCTTGATTATTGTTAAATGAATTTTAAAGATATATTATCTAAATTTAATGTTTGTAAATTCATATTCCCTGTAAAAAACTTATTAAGTATTTAATAACTTGTATTTTTCAAAAATAATTTTTACGCCCATAATTAGACAAGAAAATCCTTGAATAACTAACTATAAATGGTCAATTTTATAAATGTTTCATGTTAGTATACTATATATCTAAAAAAAAATTACTAATTGTTTCATCATCTGTCTTTTCGAAAAACTGCAAAGATGATGTTCTGTTACCATTAATTGAAAAAAAAAAGAATTGTCGTTGTTAAAAAAAATATATCAAGACTTGTTTGAAAGTGTGGAGAGTGTTTTCTTGAGAGCATCGCTAGAAAGAAAACAGGATAATTTCCGATTAATTTCCGACTAAGACTTTTTGAAAGTGCAGTTTTTTTTTTGAGACCACCATTAAAAAGAAACAGGATAATTTGCGATTGATTTCCTTATTGTTGTTTGACAAAAAATACTTAAATAAGGGATGCTTCGCCATCACAAAAAAAAACAGAATAAATGATAATTCGTAAAATTTTTTTAACAATTTAGTTAAATTCAGTCAATTCAATTGCCAACCAAGGTTGGGTGACGAAAATATTTTGGAGTGTAAGAAATATTTTGTCAAACGGGGCACATTTAACGAAATGTGACGAATGTGATGAAATGTGACGAAAATGACAAAGGGCAAAAGTCAAAGTCAAAGTCAAAATCAATTGAATTTTTTTTTTTTTTTTGGTCAGTTAGAACAGTACTTTTGTAAAAGTTTGACAAAAGAGCTTGGACATTTTGTTTTTTGTTTATTTCATTGTTTTGTTTATTATTAATTTCATCCAAGTAAAAATGGGAAATAGAATAACAACACCGAGCCTTGAGTTTAAAAAGTGTTCTACGACTCCAGGTTTTTGGAAATATTTACAAGACGCTGAGTAATGTCCTTTTACTTTCCATACATCAGACACAGGACGTCCTAGAGCTAATTCTTGATTATTGTTAAATGAATTTTAAAGATATATTATCTAAATTTAATGTTTGTAAATTCATATTCCCTGTAAAAAACTTATTAAGTATTTAATAACTTGTATTTTTCAAAAATAATTTTTACGCCCATAATTAGACAAGAAAATCCTTGAATAACTAACTATAAATGGTCAATTTTATAAATGTTTCATGTTAGTATACTATATATCTAAAAAAAAATTACTAATTGTTTCATCATCATCACTTCGCCTTCCACATTTCCACAATAATAATTTTGTAAAAATTCATGTTTTTTTTTGAAATAGAATTGTGTACGTTACATTGCTTTTTTTTTCATGTGCATGTCATATTTCTTAAACAATGTTAATAATGGGGTAACAAACAAACATACTGATAGTATTGTTTTGTTTGATAAAATGCATATAAATACAAATTAATTAAATTTAAACCTTTAAATTTTTATATTGGGAAAATATTGATTAAATATTGATTAAGCCTTTAGGAAAATATTAATTATATTGATTGAATTGATTACATATACACCATCACATCACCATCACAAACGAAATCAACTTAAAAAGTTTTTTATTTATTCATTCAATTGTTCACCTGTATATGTCAAAATATTGCAGCAAATTATTATTGCATAGTAACGAGTTTTTTTTAGAGAAGAGAAGGGAAGGGAAGGGAAAAGTTGCGTTAGCGTTAGAGTTTGTGTATTCAGGCAGGAAACGTCACAAAATTGGTATAACGAAGGCAATAATTGTTAATAGATGTAAATATAATCCGTTCAAAAACTTTTTACTGCAGATTGATTAATTTTTCCATTTAACGTTTAACATCTTTTTTTGATTTTTAATAATTCCATGTCACTATTGTTACTATTTACAAATAATAAAATATTCTGCTAGTTTTTTTTTAAAAATTTTTTTTATGAATGGTTTTTTCAAAAAGAGAAAAATCGTAGTTTTTGATTGGCGCCCAATTTAGAAGCATATGATAATTCACAATGTTGTGAAACATTCATTGTTCTAAGATTACCATATTTAATGTGTTTATTTTAGAAAACAAATTTTTTTGTAAATGGGTTAAAAAGGAAAAATGGGGCATGCTGCAACAAAACCAGACAAAGTGAACATTGGTATTACCAAAGATTTCAGGGGTCAAATTTTAGTAATGTGATTAATAAAATCTTCCATTTGTTATCCTCTTGATATATAGAATTACCTCTATATAAAAATAGTTAATATGAAACTCATTTACATCAGATCTACTATGGAACCCAAGAATTATAGCACCATTAGAAGTATTTTGAAGAAAGAACAAGGTGAAAAAATTGCTCCTTACATTTTCAAAATAAATGATACTCAGACATTTGAATCTTATCTAAGAAAAGAAAGGATTACTTATGAAATTTACCAAGAAGAAAGAAAAATAATAAATGTTGGAAAAAGAAAACATTATGATGATGCATTATTACCTAATAAAAAGCAGAAACCCTTAGAAGGAAAATAATCTCATTGTTACAATATTAATTAATTTTTTTTTTTACTATATACAAGAAAGAAACTTTCTCTTTTATGCAAATGAGGTAAATAATCCCGCCTTGTTGTAAAAGAATCACTAGTCAACCCCTAGATTTTTTTTTGGAGATTCGACTGGTCCCTAAATTCTATTACCATATTTGTAATGTGGAGAAATTCATTTTCGTTCCACTGGATGAACATGGATAATATTATTTGGGGAATTTGCGTTTATTTTATTTTATATTTATTTAAGAAGTTATCTTTCAATTATGGATTGTACTTTCCAGGAAGTCTATAAGCTTACCCACAAATATAGATATTAGATTCATTCATTTTTCTTTTATTTATTTATATATTCCTAACAATTGTAAATTAATATTTAAAGATATAAAATTAATTCAACTTTAACTTTGTAATTTTACAACAATTAAATTACTTGTTCATTAAAAATTGTTCAATAACAACTCCTAATAATCATCATTAAACACTTTTTTTTTTTTGGTTCAAAAACAATCAAATAATCAATAAATATTTACATCCATAACATTTAAAAAAATGCTTACATTCAATAATGAGTTTTTTTGTGGGTTGTTAACTGGACTCTTTCTTGGTTTCTTATTTCACTATAAAATTTATCAAAATCAATTCTCTATTATAAATCAAAAAATTGATCAAATAGTCAATAAAATAGAACCAAGAAAAAGCCATTTTAAAAATAAAATAAACCAACTTACTGATGATAAAAAATATTCACATGAAATCGAAAATCTATGGAAGGTTTTCAAACAATTATTTGACAAAAAGACTGGGTTAAATCCCAATTTTTCATTTAATGAAATGGCTATTGAAATTCGTGAATTACTTGAAGAGGGAAAGGAAATTGCTGCTTCTACAATAAAAAACTTCTACCAACGAAAAACCAATCCCAGAAAGAAAACAATAGAAGCAATTCAGCAATGGGTTGAAAAGGAAAAGAAGAAGGAGATGGAGAATGAAGTTGAAGAAGATAATAAAAACAATTAGGATATAAATATTAGTAATAATATCATTGATAATAATAGTAGTAGTAATAGTGAAAGTTAAATTTTTGTCAGAGTGCCCAAAGAATAGTGTAAAATAGTAAATTAGAAATCACGGGAACGAACATATAAATCGGAAATGATTTACATGTATCACGAAGTGAAAATGTGGAAACGATTATCACGGAATAACTCAACAAGAAATAAACCAGTACAATTTAATAAATGTTACACTAATTAATAAGGCGCACCAATCAAATAAATAGCTCTCGGAAAATAACCCAAATATTGGAGATATAAATATTCCAACATTCTAAAGTGTAACAGATCACAAATTCTCAGAAAAATATTTAAATGAAAGAATTTTACATGATTCATGATGACTAGAAATTACTTGAAAATAATTCTAAATGGAAAGTTTAAATAATAATTAAGGAAAATATTAATTAGTATAAATTAGGATTTCAACAAAGTCGGATAACTAGATGATAGAACCTTTAACATGTATAAATACGTTGTAAATTTCTCTTTCATGTAATAATCAGTTAGAAGTTAATCAGTTAATTTATTCTTAACTACTATCTTGTAATAACAATAATCTCTTATTAATAAAATACAAACATAAATATCTATTAAAATAATCTATTGCCAGTGGAATTATCCACCTGCTTCCTAAAAACATATAAACCTCTAACTCGACCTAATTATTAATTAATTACTATCTTACCAGGGGGACGCCTTTGATAAGTATAGTGTGTGAATTCTCTTTTAATTTTATTTTCTTTATTTTTATTTTAGATTAGGCCAACGCCTAAATAAGTGGAAACCCTAGCTAGGTGTGGTCAGTAAAGAAACACTGAACCATCAGAACATAACACAACAGTATCAGGGAAGATACTGGGATTATTATCAGAAGGGATAATAATTGACACGTTCCGGCTCAGGCAGAAAACATAGCAACTGCTGAGAAAACGTTACCGGACGGGAAGTAAGAAAACTTACCCTGCAGAGAGTTAAATAGCTTGAAAGCTATAAAGCAAAGAAAGTAATCAAAGAATTACACAACTGGATACTGCCATAGGAAGGGATAAATAATATTATAACCAAATCAATAGATTTGTGTGAGACGGAATTTTTGATCTCACAACATTGAGGAAATAGGAATTTGGGAAAGTATTCTTAAATGGGGACTAGCCAAGCATCCAGAAATTAATAATATTAATTATGTTAAAACCTGGACAAAGCAAAATTTTACTGATTTAGGAAACACTCTGAAAGAATTAATTCCCTTAATTCGATTCCAGGATATTTCTAGTGAGGTTTTTCGTTATAAAGTTGTGCCTTTTAAAGAACTTCTTCCTGATAATTTGTGGGAAGCTCTTTTAGATAATTATTTGGTTCCTAATAAACAGCAAACTTTAAATTTATTACCATCAAGAAATCATAGAAATTCAAAACTTGAACTTGGATCACTGACAATCAATCAAAATCTTACATTGCTTTTTGCAAGTTGGATTGATAAAAAAACTCCACCATACACTTCATTCAGAGAAGTCAAATATGAATTCAAACTTTTATATCGTAGCAGTAGAGATGATTTAAATGTAACTATATTCCATCAAAAATGTGATAATATCAACAAAACTCTTGTAATTGGAAAAATACAAAATTCAGAACAAATAGTTGGTGGCTATAATCCGCTTAATTGGAATGGGGATGAAAGTAAAAATACAACTGATGGTTTTATATTTAATATAAATAATAGAAATGATATGAATACAGCTCAATTTAGTTATGTTAATAATAGTGATAATGAATATGCAATTAACTGTTATCATAGTTATTTTCCTTCTTTTGGTAATGGTTCTGATATTTATTTTCAACCAGGTGGTACTATTCATAGTAAACCCACAACTTATAATAACATCAATATAGTAAGTGGTAGCAAATATGATGAATTAGAAGTTTTTCAAATAATTGATAAAAATTAAAATAATCAAAAATACTTTATAAACAAGTTTATATTTTTACCAAATTCTTGTTGTTAATTTATAACTTTTGTAATTGAATTCTTTTTCTCTTCTTACCTTTTTATCAATCCTCTCAAATAAATTTTATAAATAAAAAATATGAGTATGTATAACTACATGTTGGTGAATAATTGATTGTTAACCTAATTCATTTATCTTGCATTCACATTGTTCATGTTTTAAAAATGCCTTAACCAAAACATAATCTACATTTTATTTTTGAGTTATGGTATTAAGTTAAATTGACATTAATGTTAACATGTTTAAATACATTATTAAAATTTATTAAGTTTGTAGATCTACTATGAACAATTTCCAGAACTACAAAAAATATAGTAACTTTGCAATGCAATCACACGATATCATGTGCTTTATCCCATCAGATTCATAAAATAAACTTTAATTGATTGTGCAACTCGGAACTATTTAATTTGGTCATCACGTCACATTTTGTGATGCCAATCAATCATTACCCAACCAAATCACAAAATTAAAATTTGAAACAAAATTTCCATAGTATATTATTATAGATAAAAACCACAAGGTCAATACGTTAAAAAACTATAAATAATAATATAACAAATATATACTACTCCCTGAAATTGTTTTGTGTAACTACGTTTACTTATTATTTTTGGGGATTATCAAATTTTTTTTTTTAAAAAAAAAAAATGGATTCAACTATCTTTGAAATTTATTTTAACGAAAATGAAAGATTATTAAATACAGAAGATTTCTATGATGTAAAAATTTATGTTGGTGTAGAACCAAATATTAAAGAAGTTCATGCACATTCATCAATTATATCTGCACATTGTCCTTTTTTTCAAAATGCATTAATGAATGCAAAAAAAGAAAATGGTTATTTTATCATTGAGAAAGCAAATCTTAATGAATTGGCCTTTAAGACAATACTTAAGTAAGTTTATTATATTATTAATAATATTAATATTTTATATTTAAAAGATTTTTATATACTTGTAAAATTGAATTAGATGAGTTTAATGGAGCAGATGTATTGCAATTATTGATTTCAGCTGATGAGTTTGGCCTTGAACCATTTTACAAACACACATTAAAGTACTTTATTAAAAATCATGAGAATTACATTAAAGAAAATACAATTAAAGTTCTAAGATCAATCTACTCTAATGGAGAAAAATTTAAGGAATTGAAAAATATTTATCTTAAAAAATTTTGTGATTCTAGTGATAATTTATTTGGGTCAAGTGAATTTGAATTATTGGAAAAATCAATTTTATTAGCTATATTTGAAAGAGATGATTTTTATGTTGATAGAACAATTATTTGGGAAAGTATTCTTAAATGGGGACTAGCCAAGCATCCAGAAATTAATAATATAAACTATATTAAAGCATGGTCAGAACAAAATTTTACTGATTTAAGGAACACTTTAAAAGAATTATTTTCTTTAATTCGATTCCAGGATATTTCTAATGAGGATTTTTATCTTTTAAGAAACTGTTTTCCCATGATTTTTGGGTAACTCTATTAAATTATTATCTACTTTTTGGTAAACGACAAACATTGAATTTATTAGCATCAAGAAACCAAGGGATTAAAGCAATATTTCCAGAACTTGAATCAGTAATAATTAACCAAATGTTAACATTGCCTTTTGCAAGTTGGATTGATAAAAAAAATCCACCATACACTTCATTCAGAGAAGTCAAATATGAATTTAAACTTCTATATCGTAGTAGTAGAGATGGTTTAGATGGAGACATATTTCATAAAAAATGTGGCAACATCAACAAAACTTTTGTAGTTGGCAAAATACAAAATTCAGAGCAAATAGTTGGTGGTTATAATCCACTTAATTGGAATGGGGGGGACTTAAAGCTACAACTGAAAGTTTTGTATTTAACATAAATAATAGAAATGACATTAATGCTGCTCAATTTAGTTATGTTAATAATAATAATGAATATGCAATTTGGTGTAATTCTTCTTATTTACCTACTTTTGGAGGTGGTTATGATATCCGTTTTTATCCAAATAGTAGTATTTATAATGTTTCACATGCTTATGATAACATCAATATAGTAAATGGTTGTAGATTTAATGAATTGGAAGTTTTTCAAATAATTGATAAAAATTAATCAGACAGAACCGAATTAGAGGGGGTAGTAGATATAATAGAACAAAAGGCTTATTACTGTCAACTGGGCGATAAGGAACTTCATCTTTACCATTTGTATTCACATTGCTCATATTTTTTAAAAAATACCTTGACCATTGCAATGAAACACAATGTATATTTTATTTTAGAGGAAAGCAATTCAATTGTTAAGTTGCAATAAAATGATTTGTTGACATTAACACATATATATATAAACGTTTAATATTATTCACATCATTAAATACATTATTATACAATTAAATTTAATACTTTGAATAGCTTTACCAAAAAAAAAAAGAAAATTATTTAGATAGGTATATTTGGTTAGCTTTTCATTTTTTGGCATTTTAAAATTTTTTATCAATCTAGATCTTTGAAAAAATTTTTTTTTAATTTTTTCAAATTTATTATATTTTATTAAATAATTATTTACACATGGTAAAAAATTACAAGAATATTCTCAAGAACCTAAGCTTCAAGTTTATATAAAATTTATGTATTTTTAGTACACAATATTTTGAAAAAATTCTAATAATTGTAAAAAAATTGAGAGGAAAATCGTGATTTTAATTACATTTTGGTTTTTTTTAATTAAAAATTTTATGTAGATGCTAGAAACATTAAAATTTATACACATGATTTGACCACTCCTCTTTCAAAGCAATCTCTAATTCTGTTGGATTTTTAGGATGGCTATTTCTTTTTTTCAATTGCCTTTCAAGTTCAGCCCAAAGATGTTCAATTGGGTTAAGGTCTGGTGATTGAGAAGGCCAATCTGGTAGTACTTTAATTTTTTTTTGCATAATCCAATTTTTTACATCTTTGGCAGTATGGACAGGTGCATTGTCATCTTGAAATAAATAACACCTGCCATTAAATTGTTTTCCAATTGTTGGTAGTAAATCATTTTCTAAAATTTTTATATAGTCAAGGCAATTCATTTTAGCTTCAACTTTAACCAATGGTCCCAATCCCTTTCCAGAAAAACATTCCCATACCATTATTCCGCCACCACCATGCTTAACAGAAGGAACCATATTTCAACGTTATAACGTGCACCATCTGTACACCAGACACAGTTTGGTTCATCATTCCTAAAAATCTTGAGTCTTGATTCATCACTCCATATTACTGTCTTCCACTTTGTAACTTTCCAAGCTCTTCTTTCTAAACACCATTTCAGTCGATTTTTCCTTTGTTTCTCTGTTAATAATGGTTGTACAGCTGTGATACAAGAGAAAATTCCAAGTTCATGAAAGTTTTTGCGAATCGTTTTTGTTGAAACTTCAATACCAGTGGTCTCAGCAAATTTGTTTTTAATTTCATTTGCACTTCTATGATTATATGTTTGTACAAGTTCTTTTAAAAATTTTTGGTCATCTTCATTTATTGCTTTGGGCCAACCACTTCTTGGTGCACTTTTCAAACTTTCAGCATTTCTGTAACGGGTAATGGTATCATGTACTGTACTTCTTGGAATTTTAAGTAACTTTGATATTTTAGTAAGGTTATTATTACTCATATGGAGGCCCAAAATGTTGGCTTGTTGTAAATTGGTCAGCTTTTCATTTTTTGGCATTTTAAAATTTTTTATCAATCTAGATCTTTGAAAAAATTTTTTTTTAATTTTTTCAAATTTATTATATTTTATTAAATAATTATTTACACATGGTAAAAAATTACAAGAATATTCTCAAGAACCTAAGCTTCAAGTTTATATAAAATTTATGTATTTTTAGTACACAATATTTTGAAAAAATTCTAATAATTGTAAAAAAATTGAGAGGAAAATCGTGATTTTAATTACATTTTGGTTTTTTTTAATTAAAAATTTTATGTAGATGCTAGAAACATTAAAATTTATACACATGATCGTAAGAACCTAGGCTACAAATTGATGTAAAAAAATTTTTTTATGCTATGCAAAATTTTGCGAAATTATCAAAAAGGTGCGTCCAGATACTTTCTTCCAGGTAGTGTAAGTATCTAAATTTTTTGTAGGGTATTGTTTTAATTAATGATTCAATTCATTGATTCTCAATAACTATTTGTCTAAACATTATAAATTAAATAAAATAAATGAAAAACGGTGTATTAATTGATAATCATCATTTTCTTTTACCCAATCGTTTAGGAGAAAATGTTTCGCAATGATTATCACCATCTTCTCCAAAATCTTTTTCTTTTAGGGTTATCATTCTCCATGTTGAATTTTGTAATTTCTCCCAATTCTTTAACAAATCTAAATTTCTTTGGATTAATTTGTGTATATTCCAGGGTTGGCAAATGTGTAGTCCATTGATAGTCCATTGTGTCCATTAGTGTAACCCTATAACCATATTTAGTATTATATTAATGGCAATGGACCAGTCAGTTTGCCAACCCTGGTATATTCCATGAAAGTTGGAAAAATTGTAGATTCCTGAAATTTCTTGTTGTATGTTCATATTTAAAGATCCAAGGAGGGCTCTGCGATAAGCCAATGGATATTTGCATATCAGATATATGCATTAGATCTATTCTGTCTTTACCTAGTTTTTCACCTTGAAATAAGTATTGTTTTTTATTTAAAATTCAAAATATATGATCATCTAATTTATTACCAAATTTTCCAATCTTAAATCGTCTTCACCAGGGTTGGCAAATTAACTGGTCCATTGAGAACTGATGGACCAATAGACCATCAAATGGACCGCGCATTTGCCAATTCTGATCTTCACCAATACAGTTGTCAGGATCAGGATGAAATGGCCATATGAAACTTCACCATAAAAAATTTCATAGACCATATATGTACCAATTATATCTGGATAGAAGCCATGCTTTATCCAAACTCCTGCCAAATAAATAAATCAGGCACAAGAAACTCGATATAACTTGACAACAACAAGTCATGTGAATAGATCTATTAACTTCATGAATTTTTCTTTTATTGGAAAATATTATTATTATTATTATTATTATTATTATTATTATTATTATTATTATTACGACTAAAGTGATGACGAGGGGCAACAACCCCATTCTTATAATAAACACTTACCACCATATGTGTCTTGTGTTTCATTATTTTATCTTTTCAGAAAAAAGAACTAGAGTGATGATGAGTGGCAAGAACCACCATTCTTCTGATAGACACTTGCCCAAGTCTTTGAATTCTTTTTTCTTTTTATATCTGCTCTATTAGACATTGTTTTTTTTTTAAAAAAAAAAAAGAATATTTTTTATTTTGATCAATCAATTATTTGTTATTATTATTATTGGTACTTGGTGTTGCACAAAGATTTTGACGCAATTGATAAAAACAATTCAGACAAGATTTCACATTTACTGATTTTACTATATATATTAATATTAATATGATCGACATAGCACGTTTTCTGTACAACAGACTTTGAAGGAAGGATTGAATACAAGATTATTAATAAACAATTTTTATGCTTCTAAATAAATAGAATCTTGTGCTTTTGTTCGTTTAAATTCAATTTTTTACTTGTCAATAGCTTGTTTGTTATAGCACAATAGCTTCCCAAAGAGACCCATACTTTTTGACTTTAAAGGCCTAATTATTTATGAAAAACAATTCTATTAAGATCATTTTAGCATCATAAGATAGAGTAAATTGAGAACTCTCAGAAAATATATGGTTAGTTTGGTTTTCTTGAAGGTGGAAGAAATTAAAGGCAAAAAACAATTTTATAAGTTATTTATGACTATTTTATATTAGTATTAAATTTTTTTT
>CAUDNR010001424.1:82629-100928 GCA_958430865.1 Entrophospora sp. SA101 | reverse complement strand
GCTTTTACGTTCTACCAAGTCAGACACATAAGTGTCCTTATTCTGTAAGAAAAATTTTTCTTGTACTACTGCTTGATAGTACCAGGTTGCTTTTTATTTGAAACAGAGCATTTCATGAATTTCAGTGATTGTAACTTGTGAAAGATATGAGGAATCTTAACTAATTTGATGCCAATGGAAAGAAATAAAAGAAATAAAAAAGCCAAAGTTGGTCAAGGTTGCAATAGTATAAAACCATTCCAATAGATGGATGTATGGAATGCAAATTGGTCAAAATCACAAAAATATAGTTTTATTGTTATAATCTCTTTTACAACTTCCGTTCACCAACTTCACATAATGATAATTTGTATAATCAGTAGAAAAATATTGTTCAAACGCAGTTCTGTCTTCTGCTCAATACTTGATTTGTAATGCCTTGTGAGATTCGCTTACAAACACACCAGAGGAACCAGGCGGTTTGACAATACAGTAATGTGAATATGTTTTTTCTCAGGTTTGTTGAAGTGTTCTTTAATATCTTTTACAAGTAACTGTTATCACCCTCCATACCAATGCGTATACCACATATCAACACATTATATCATTGAAATTAATAAAGTTTTCACCAAAATTGGGTTTTGAGTTTTTAAGAATATGTAGGTTTGTATGTGATATAAGCACCTCAAACACACAATGAACAATGTGATCATGATAGACTAAGAGTCTATTTTATTGATAGTAATATCCTAAGGTAATTATAAAAATTACAAACCGTCAAAAAGAGCTAGCCACATTAAATTCTTTTCAGAATATTTATCCAACCTTGGTGAAAGACTTAATGCATAATGTTTGAGATCAGATAAACATGCAAGCACCTCTCGTCTTTCATTAGCATTTGAAATACAAAATCCATATCCTTTGGGATATTTGTGAACATGTAAATCATTTCGGGAAAGACCTCTCAGCAGACCTTCGAGGTAAGATTGATTGATATTAGGTGAATAAAAACAAAACTTGCCTCCAATTACTCTAATACCCACAATTTTTGCTGGATATACTTTGTCCAACATGAAATAATTCCATTGAGCTGCTGCAATCAGCATACCACTAACTGAATTTTCCCTTTTTTATATTTTCTGGATCCTTTATGTTTAGCTTCACACAACACCCATACTATTTCAGCGCCTCTTCTGCCTTTTATATCGGCATATGCTGCAATTTCTTTTTTGTTAAGTTCTAATTCTAAAGTGCATGGTCCCAAGTTTAAATCCACTCCATCATCAAAATTCTCTTGATCACACAAAAATAACACAAATTCATCTACATCTTTTTCAAAACCTTTTCGAACATTCTCATTCATAAGTATGCGGTTGAGTTTACCAAGAAACTTCTTTTGATTGTTATTAAGCTTGGATAATTAAGGTACTGAAACATTTTACATATTCACTATCTTTAATTTCCGCGAGGATATAATCTCGAAGTTCTGGAATAATGTTATGATCAATATCTTTTTTAAATATCGAAGGATTAGCTTTGTTTAGATGCGATGATAAAATATTAAATTATTATTAAACACAAATTTTATTACCTGCTTCTAATATATCACGCATTGAATCTTTCTTGTAAACTTTAATTCTCAATGATTCCTCTTCAACGGAAGCAAATTTTGAGGCTGATTCACTAAATGAAGGTATTTTGATGTCAGGCTTAGTTGCTTCTTTCCTGATAATCTGAGTCATACTAAAATGGCGAACATGACTTCTATTCTTGACAAATCCGAATTGTGGTAAATAATGAGCCTGTGAAAACTTCTGGTTGTTCTTAATTATTTATTAGACTGCCAATTTTTATAGACAAGGTGAAACTCATTATTGTCTTGTGGAAAAGATTTTGAAAATCTGTGAACTTGAAATTCACGCGCGTGAAATTCAATTAGCCAATCAGAATTTGTATCCAAACACCCCACCCCAAAATTTAAACACTATTTTAAAAAACTTAAAACGATTTCCCAATTTCAGCCATTAAATTAGTTTCGCCAAAGTTTATGTCAATTAATTTCAGCAAATTCTGCCTACTAAGCAAGGTAGTTTCGGTCCATCATTATTATCATTGATATAATGTAATGACGAACAAAAACAATTCACAGTTGGACAATCATTAATAAACCCAGTGGTTTATAATCGGACGTTACCTCATTTTTAAAATAATCCGGGGATTGGACATATTTAGAAATTAAATCGGAAATCGCGGATGATTTTCGCGGGAAAATACATATTAATATATAAAATTTCATTGATGAAAATCATGACTTATCTGGCAAATTCGCTTCTAGAAAGTTATCAGGAAGCATGGCTACAAGATTTTTTGTAACAAAGTTTCATTTACATCTACCACCAAATATTTCTTATCATGAAACACCTACTATTCTTGGTAATGTGCCCGAACTTGGCACTCAGAAAGACCCAATCATCAAGCTTCATCAAGAATCCACAACATACTGGGTGTCAGAAGAAATTAAATTTCCTGTCAGTTATGTTGAAGACAACATTCAAATCAGATACAAATATGCATTAATTGGCAAATCATTGTTATCAAGAAGAAGTGTTGAATTTGAGGGTTTGGATGAAACAGATGATCAAATTCTAGAAAATTTTACTGAAAACCAATTTGATGTTTGGCATACTAGCAATTCACATAAATTTTATGAGGGATTTAGAGATTTTAGTTTCATTAAAGTTATACATGGATCTGTAACACAAGAAAATTTTAAAAATCAAGTAATGGAATATCAAAAACTACTAAAAAAATATCGTGAATTGACTGTCACTTTTACTACAATTGACTTTATTAAGGAGTGTATGCCAATTAGTAAAGAAAGAGAAAAGAAACTTTTCTTGTGTGTTTTGCTTGGTTATTTTATTAATGAGCGAAAAAACACTTCAAAGTTCAATTTTTATGAGTTGCCTAATGACTTTGACTCAAGCACATTAATTGATTCTTTGACAACTGTATATGATAATACTTTTCCATCAAACACTAATGATATTATAAAACAAGCAGTTAATCTTTTAATCAGACATAATTTTATCAATGGTTCATTTGAATGGTTGAAAATATTTTCTGTTGCTGATGTTATTGATCCAAAACATGGCTTTCTTGATGTTCTTGATGGAAAATATAAATCAAGAGGTATGGAGTTGTTTATTAAAAATGTTGAGGAACATGTCAAACCATATATTGATAATATCGAGGATATAGATATTTATGTGAAAATAGCTGAGGTAATTATTATTAAATTTTTTTTTAATATATAATATATCTTAATAAAAATTCTTATGTTAATTCTGTTTTTTATAAATAATTATATATAGCATTTTTTACAATTATGTAATGATATGCCAACTTTATTAACAATGTGGGATAATATAATTATTCACAAAACAGACAGACTTCAACAAATATTCTTTGACAGTACCAAAAATAATCTTTCTCAAGACAACCCACATCAATTGTATCAACAAATCGTAGCTCTTCCTGAAGAAATGCAAATTAAACATTTTGGAATATTTTCTCAAAGATGTTTAAGCATGTTGAAAAATTCAAGAAAACAATGGGGAAGTGAGCAGATTAAATCTCTAATGCTCCTTTTGAAACAATTTAAATGGGACAAAGAAGAATTTCTTAATGCACTTGATAATATCTCTAGATCAACAGATTTGTCTTTATTACAAGCTTTTCCTGAACCATTGGAACACTGTTTTAAAACTTATAACAACATCAAACAATCAAAAATTTTGCAAATTTGTAATCAATGGTTTGAACAAATTATAGATATTACTCATCAAAATAAAGCCATGTATTCTGATGAAGTTAAATTTATTACAATTGTATTTAGTATCTTATCTGATATTTATTCTACAATTGGTGTTAGGATCAATATTTTTAATTCTTTGGTAGATTGTGCAGTCAAAAGAGTAAGTCAATCATCAGAAAATGCTATTTATAAAGCAACATGTTCAATCACTAAATTTCCAGAACAAATTTATACAAGATATTTTCATGTGGTGAAAGAAACTTTAGAAAAATCATCAATAAGTCCCAACCAACAATTAATTCAAAAGATTCGAAAAGTTTGTGGATGTAAAAAAGGTGATAAAAAACTCAACATTCCAAATCAATTATGTGAACTTATAATGCTCTTTATAATGAAAAAATTACAAAGTCAAACTACTTTAAATAATGACTCTGAATATTATGTCAATTTATTTCAATCTAAAGAATTTTGGATAATGATATTTAATGCAACTGGGTCAATTGAATGTCTGCATTCACATGAGCTAGTCTTACATTATAAACAGTCAATTAACAAATTAGCAGAATTAATTTCAGATGGAAATATTAATTTCTCACTATTGAAAAAATTAATTGTTGACAATGATGAAAGTTTTATTCAACTTTTCAATTCTGCAACTACTGATAAAAAATTTGGTTCATCAGTTATTATGACAAAAACCATACTAGATAATGTTAAAAAAGAAGGCAAAAATTATGAACATAAGTTGGATTGTCTTAGTACATTCTATATTGGATTTTGTCAAAGTGAAAAAGTAACTGATGTACATGATTATATTAATAATTTGGAAGAGAAAATGAAATCTTTAACAAAAATTAAATTTAATGATATTTTACAACCTGATCATTGGGTATACCATGATAAAATCTCAAAAGTTGCAGAATCTGTTTATAGATATAGAAACTCTCAAACCTTTAAAAATATTTTTGAGTTAATCTTAAAAAAAGATGAAACCACACCTTTAACAGTTGAAATTTTAGCTACTAAGCTAATTCCTAAAACATTTGAGGAATATGAAAAATCATGTAAAGGATACAAAAATTGGGAAAAATTATCATGCTCAGATGCTGGTGATTTTTGGAAAGATGTTAAAGATATAAAATCAGAACTTGAGTTGATGGAAAATTTTCAGCGATTACCTAAAGAGAGAAAATTCCAAGAAACAATTTGGTATCTTACTCAAATATCTAATTATAAAGAAGGGTTGAAAAATTTGGATCAAGTCATTAAAATTTTTCAAGATTCACATGATAAAGAAAACCAAATTGGAATTATTTATAACAGTTTGAATGAAGGGAAATTGTCATTAGGTGTTTTAATAAGTTTCTTTAATAAATTCAATACAGAATTTAAAATTAGTAATGAATGTTGGAATTTAATCAAAGAATTATCAGAAGCAGGCACATTTGTAACATTTCTCAAATCAATTGAAGGACATGATATTAAAAATTTAATCAATAGTGTAGATGACCACCCAGATGAACAACTTATCCAGGAAGACACTGTTTCATCATTAATTGAAGTGAAAAAATTTTTAATACCACTGTTGGATGTTGCCAAAAAGAGATCAGTGAAAGAGTTTGTTGAAGAAATTGGAAAGGTTATTGTAAAAAATCCAAAGCTAACCAATAATATTGTTTTGTGTAATAATAATTGTATGGCATTAGAAAATATGTATAAAAATATTGATCAAAAAAATGAAGTAACTAAGGAGAAAATCAAAAATGCTGTGATGAAAGGATCTTATACTTTTAAAAGAGATGCTAACGGAGATAAATGTAATGCATTAATGACATACACATCTGACAAAGTTCAAAAATCATCTTACACCTTTAATGATCTTCAAGATTTACGTGGCCATGCATTATTGATTGCAAAACCAACTGTGGTAAACCTTAATCTATCAGTTGAGAATGTATTGGAAGATGATCAAAATATTAAAAATTCCATGGATGTGTTTGTTGAACAAGTTGATGTGGCTCAGGATATAATAAATTTTTCATCAAAACTTGTACAAATTGGACATTTTGAATTCAGGAAATTTGATGTGACTGTAAAGGGAACAGATAAAATGAAAGAATTATTAAAACAATGTAAAGAAAAATTAAGAGAATGGTATGTAAATCAATGGTTATATAGTTATATATAAACTTGCTTAATAATTATCATTTATAAATAATATAATAGGGAGGATATCATGAACAAAGCACAAGAAAATCATTACTATTTAACATTTTTCCCTGGCCGACACATCCTTACATTCTATGATTATTTTTCAAATGTCAACAATCCTAATGTGATTGAAGAATGTCAAATACTTATTCGATTTGTAAATAGAAGAGCTGAATTACCTTCTGATAAAAAGATCATGGGGATTTCTTCTAAAAAGAATAATTACTATGATATCCTCTGTGAAATTGGTAAAAAATTACAACTTATTTTTGAAAAACTTCCTAAAAAAATTCGTCAGGTCAAAAATATAGATGATTGTGTAATATCAGATGTTGTACTTAATGGCAAATTATTTGTGGCAGCTTGTGATGAGGAATTACATGTTCCAAATATCATTATGTCATTATATGCTAATCACAGATCATGCCCTGAACCATGGCAACTTTTAATATGCACACCTTTAACAACCTCAGAAGAATTAACAAATTTTATTAAGCGTTGTTTTTTTGCAGCAAATAATGGGCATAAAGATCATTTGTTTTGCATAGCAAATTTAGAATTATTAGATTTTGAATTACAATATAACTTGGTTAAATTTATCAGATTGATGTGTAAACATGAGAAAAATTATTTGTTGGCATTGATTTGTTGTCGTGAGCCTGGAATACATCATCACATTTTAGATCAATTTTCACAAGATGTATGTGTAACTAATGGGCTGAATACTGAATCAATGAAAACAATATTCCATGATTTGTGTCCAAATGTGACTTCTTTATCTTCAGATCTTTCTGGGCAAGGAAAAACAGAATGGATTAAACAAGACAGTTTTGAAAAAGGAAAAGTTACTTGTAGTCTTTTAATTAGTGATGGTTTAAATTTTAGTAAGCTTGTTAGTCAGCTTAAAGAATGTAAATTACGAAAAGTAGAAAGTTTACACTTGAACATAGTTTCAGCTGAAAATCCTAGTGAAGTAAACATGTTTCTTTTTGAATTATTAATTTTAGGAATAGTTTCTAATAGTGTAGATATAGCTATTTTACCTGCAACTGAAATTTATATTGAGGTATCTTCAACAACTGAACAAAAATTATTAAACTCTATGCCAATTACTAGTTATTTGAGAAGGAAACATTTGTCATGGGATACCAATAACCTTGTAATATCTCAAGAGATCAACAGTCCAATTCAAATAGTATGTCATTATTTAAATGCATTTGATCGTAAGGCTATTGAAGAGATAGATATTCTTTTCAAGACCGACAAAAAAATTACAGTTCCTTTGCCTGTAAACATGTGTCATGGACTTATTACAAAATATTTCTTTAATCAAAATGCTGATGATGTCTCATCATTTAGATTTATAGAAATTTTTGTGAATGTGTTTGCTGACCAACTAGTAAGATTTTCTTCAAGTCAATACTTTCAAGTTGAAAATCTTAAATTAATGGTAAAAGAAAAAAATATTAGATCAACTTTATTTGATACACTACTTGAAATATCAAAGGATTTTGCAACCAAATCAATCAAAACTAAAGCTGCTCAATTAGAATCAACAAGTAATTCTGAAGCTGCAAAATTGGGTACAATAGTTAAATGGGATGATTCAAATCATCTACTTGTATTTTTCATGTCACAATCACCTGACTCAATTTGTGCTCTATATCGTGATAAAACAAAGGTTCCAAATAATGTAAAGATGTTGCTGAAGAGTCAATCAGTTGGACAAAAAAAGGATGAGCTTGATGATTATAATCAATTGGAACCAAAAGTTCTTCTAGACATATTAGAAGGTCTTGCAAGAAGAACCTTACCTGATATTAAACATCCTAATTATGCACTCTCCACTGACAATTTAATCAAAATGGCACTTATACTATTAAGAGCTCATGCAAATATTCCAGTAATTGTTTGTGGTGAAGCTGGTTGTGGAAAGGTAAATTCTTGCTGATTTCTTTATAATTATTTTAAAAAATCAATATTGTAAAAGATTTGTCACTACTGTAAAAAATATTAAAGTTTTTTTTTTTGTAATTTTAAATAGACAAGCTTGATAGCATTTTTGGCAATTGTTGCTGAAGTTGATTTTAAGGCATTGAATTTAAATGCTGGTGTTCAAGAAGAAAAAATCATTGAATTTGTCAAAGATGCTCATAATGAAGCAGACAAAGGGGAAACATGGTTATTCTTTGATGAAATCAACACCTGCAATCATATTGGACTATTATCTGATCTTATTGCTCATAGAATGCTTGAAGGGAAACAAATTCATCCAAATATTCGACTTTTTTCAGCATGTAATCCATATCGTATTCATACTAAAAGTGTTAGTGATACTGGATTACAAACAAAAGTGAAAATATATGATGAAAAAAGTAGACTTGTTTATCAAGTGAAGCCATTGCCTGATCAAATTTTGGATTATGTATGGGATTATGGTGTGCTTCAACCAGAAGATGAAAAGAAATATATTCATATCATGTTACAAGACCAACTCCCCAAAGAATTGTTAAATCATCAAGTATTGACTGAACTTTTATTTGCATCACAACAATTCATCAGAAAAGTTGAAGAGCCATATAATGTTAGTTTACGTGATGTAAAAAGGGCCATAAAACTTATAAAATTCTTCTATGAACATCTCAAAGATAGACCAACTAGAAAACGATACCCTGGTGAAAAAGAGAAGCCAGTTAAATATCCACAAGTTGGTAAAGGGAAACCAAGTTTGCTTATGCGTTCATACATCTTATCTCTTGGATTATGTTATCATTCCAGATTATATGAAAAAGAATTACGTTATAAATACAAGCAAGAAATTGTAAAAATATTTAGTAGATATATTTCTTCATTTAATTTAAAAACATTTGATTTGATTTTAAGAGAAGAACAAGAAGATAATATAAAAAGGATGATTTGTCCACCAAATACTGCTTTTAATGAAGCATTGTTAGAAAATGTCTTGGTTATGATAGCATGTATATTGACTAAAATTCCAGTATTTATTATTGGTTCACCCGGGTTAGTTATCTTTATTTTTTGAAAAAAAAATAATATAATTAGATTTATATTGGTGAATATTATTAA
This sequence comes from Entrophospora sp. SA101, assembly GCA_958430865.1. Lineage (NCBI taxonomy): Eukaryota > Fungi > Glomeromycota > Glomeromycetes > Entrophosporales > Entrophosporaceae > Entrophospora > Entrophospora sp. SA101. The sequence continues at coordinate 91,834 of CAUDNR010001424.1, read as the reverse complement.
CCAACCATCTGTTTAATAGATGTTCAAAATCCTTGGCTGTAAGGCTTGTGAGTCAAAATTTATGTGGTGCAGATTCAAATGATCCTTATTTCAAAAAATTGCCCCAGGTATTAATATAATTTACTACCTAAAAATTTTCATCATACAAGTTATTTTATTATTAAAAACTTTTTTTTTATAGGTATATCTCATTCCACATCAAGGATCTACATCATCCACTTCAGAAGGTATCTTGAAGGTCTTTGAAAAGGCTAATAAATATCAAGATACAAGTAGAAAAGAATTTCCTGTAATCAGTGTTGTATTATTGGATGAAGGTGCTTTATTAATTGTTTACAAAATTAGGTTTGATTTTGATTTATTAAAATTATACTAATAATAGTAACATTCTTTAAATATTTAGTTGGATTGGCTGAAACCAGTCCCTTCAACCCATTAACAGTACTTCATTCTGAACTTGAGCCAAGCTATCCAGCAGGTGGACCAAAAGTTTCTATAATTGGTATTTCCAATTGGAGATTAGATAATAGTAAAAGTAGTAGAGCTCTATTAGTACAAAGGTTTGTTGTGTTATACTTTATTTGATTTTATTGGTTTTATCAAGAATAAATTTATTTATAAACATATTTTAAATACATTTAATTAGACCTAAATTTGGTTTGGATGACTTAGTTGATACAGCACAACATTTATTAATAAACAAAAATATTAAAAGAGCAGCTTTAAAACCATTAGCTGTGGCATATTCTGAATATGAACAAAATGGGCAAACGTTCCCAAATTTCCATGGTCTTCGAGATTATTATGCTTTGGTTAAAAGTCTTTCATCAAAAGAAATGACTACTGATAATATTCAAATGGCATTAGCACGTAATTTTGGTGGAACTGGAGAGCATGAAGAATTATGTGAAAAATACTTTGGAGAAGTACTGAATGCATTTGATAATCATCAATTTAGAATTTATAAACCAATACCTGTTTTGAATTTAATTAGGGAAAATTTTGATGATAAAAGTGCGAGACATTTAATGGTCATAGGAAAAAGTGAATCAATAGTAAATATATTAAACTTTGAATTGCGACAAAAACAGTTGGATCCTGTTATAATATTAGGTTCACAATTTCCTGAAGATCAAGATGATTACTCGTATAATATTTTAAATAGGATTATGGTAGGTTCAGAAAATTATTGTTATTTTTTTTTATTGTTATTTAAATTAATCTTATTTGATATTTGATATTTTTATTTAGATGTGTATTGAAGCAGGAAGACCATTGATTTTGACAGATTTAGAAATCATTTATGGCAAGTGGATTTTTATTTGAAATCTTTCTAATAACAATTCATTCGTTTAATATTTTTAATATTTGTTATAATCACAGGAAGTCTTTATGATTTGTGGAATCAAAATTATATTGTTATGGGAAGCAATGATGATCCTAAATATTATGCTAGAATTGCATTGGGGGCATATGCAAATCCAATGGTGTATGTATAATTGATAAATAAATGAATAAATATGTATATTATATTGTTTTTTACAAATAAAAGCATTAAATAAATATTATCTTGTATTTTATTAGATCTGTTCACAAGGACTTTAGATGCATTCTTGTTTTGGAAGAGAAAAATTTACTACATGCTGATCCATCACTTTTGAATAGATTTGAAAAGCAAAAATTGGTAATTAATGATATATTGACAGATGAGGAATTTGAGCTTGTTGCTGAATTGAATAGCTGGGTGAAAAAGTTTTCTATGGTTTCAGGAAGGAATGCAGGGTCTCAATTACACAATAAATTTGAACAACAAGATTTATTTATTGGTTTTGATTCTAATGAAACCATACAATGAAGAAATACTTGAAAAATGCAAAGAATGTCTTGTTGCTATAGCAACTTTAGATGGTATGATGAGATCTGAAAATTCTTCATTAAACCATGAAGAAGTATTTAAATGGAAGAAATATTATTTTAAAATACAACATCATAATAGTCTTTTTGATTATTTTAATGCATTATTGAAACAAAATGTCCTAAATATAGGAAATAAAATTATTGTAAATACATTTTCAAATATCAATACTGATGTGGAATCTTGTCTGTCAAATAAAATCAGTTGCCAAGTAGATAAACTTTCAGCATTCAAGTCTGAAACACAGTTTCAAAATAGAATCAAACATTTTTGGTTGGAATCAGATAAGCAAATGTTGATTCTTCAATGTGATATAATGACAGTGAATGCTAGATGCATTAAATTGGCCAAATTTGTTATTGAGAAATTTCGTGGAGAATTTTTAGAAAAAGGACAAAACCTTCCAATGAAACATGCATGTATTATTTTACATATTCACCGGGAACAGGAACAGCCTTTTGTTTCATTTAATTTTATGTGTGGATGGGAACAGATTACTATAGATACATTACAAATACAAGATGGAAATCTATCTAGCCTTTTGGAAAAACCTATGGTTGATATTATCAATACTACATATCCATTTGAAGATATCTTGAAACAAGAATTACCATGGTGTTTATCATGCATAAAGTATCCACATTCACAAAAATCATTGGATCATATTAGGTATGTATATATTTACTTATTTATTAAAATTTTTAATAGCATTTATTTATTTTAGTAATTGATTTTTAAAATAATAATGTATTTATTTTAGAGATCTAATTATGCAAATCCCAAATAACAAAAATCTGGTCACATGTTTAAAGGACAGAACACAAGAATGGTTGAAAACAAATTCTGAAACAAATTGGCAAAGTAAAGTTGCATCAGACAAAAAACTTTTACACCTATATTCTTCATTTTCATGTGCATTACAAGCATATTTACATATCATTATTCGAAAACCAATTGCAAAGCTTTTATGTGCAATTGAAAGGTTATCAGCAACCAGAACTTTGCTTTTAATTGATAAATCACAAAAAATAGAAGTAGAACAATCTCATAAATTACTTGAATTCTGGATAGAATGTTTTATGGATCCAAAAATTGTAAACACAGAAGAAATACCAGATCCTAAACCAGATGTATATACTATGCCTGCCAATAATTATGATCTTGAATTCCCATTTTCACTATATTTTATGAAAAGAATTGATTCATTTAAACAGCTATTTGAAGAAGAAATAAATCAGCACAAAGAAAACGAGGAAAATATTGATGAACAAACTGGTGAACTTTACCAACATTTCTTTAATGATTATACAAAAAAATTTTCAACTGCTGTTATAAATTCTATACCATCATTCAAAAAATCACCATTAAATTTATTTCCAGACCTGTACTTTAATGATTTTGTTACAGTAGCTTCAACTACTGTTATAAATTCTATACCATCATTCAAAAAATCATCATTAAATTTATTTCCAGATTTGTACTTTAATGATTTTGTTGCAGTATCTTCATCTGCTGGTAACAGAAATCTAAAAGTCTTGTCATTCTTACTTCAAAGATTTATGGGGGAAGAAAAATTTTTAGATCCAGTATTCTTACATGCATATTGGTGGAGAAATTCAAATACTGTTTTAGCAGAATTTCAATTAATTCAAACATGCCCAATGGTTATTAGTAAGATAACAAATTGCAATAACTCAGAATCTTTTGAACATTTCCTAGTTAAAGAGACTGCAGGAATAATGTTACAGAATATTAGTGAATCACAGAACCTGACATACAGTTCATATATGTTTGAACAGTGGCAACATGATGTTCCAAAAATTTTATCATTTGGAGCAAAAGCTTTGAAAGGTCAGCCATTGCCTTCACTTCAAATATTACTTATTTGTAATGATTTTATATCAACAAAAGCTATTCCATTATCTAATGTCAAAGAAATAACTACACTTGGAAAAAATTCAAGCCAAAAAGAAATGTTTTTCAGCTGAGTTTATTAATAAAATACTTGATATTCTTTATCAAATGGAGCCAACTGAAAAGAATCTTATTTCAAGTAGTTCTAGTAGATCATTTATACTTAAATGTCTTGATATTATTGACCTTGAATCAAAACTTAGACTGCAACTATATGGCAAAATTTTTGGTCAAAAACCATTTCCACTCATGGGTGCAATAATACAACATATATTCTTGCAAGAAGATAAAGATGAAGATGAAAGTATTCTCTTGACAATTTTAGGAAATCCAGATTTGGCTATCCATAATTCAACAAGATTAAATGTAATAAATACTTGTCTTAAAAATCAAGGACTTGATTCTATGATGTCAACATTATGTTGTGATGTTATTCAAACATTATTTGCAACAACATTTGAATTATCAGATTTAACAAATTACTTTAGATTTGCAGCTGGAGCTATAACTAATCTTGGAACAGAACCATTACAAAAAATAACTACAATTGCTTTTCTTAAAGAATTTGTTGAAGGATTCTGGAATGAATGTATTCAAGACCACAATTATCATGAACCAATAATCTCCAATCTAATTGGTATAGATTTTGATGGAACAGCTTTAATTAGAGAAATTAATAATTTTATGAGCATACCAAATCCATTAATCCACTCATTAAAAATATATTTTCTAAGAATTTTACATAATCGGCACAATCTTTCACTCAATGATTTAAAACAATTTTGTAATAGGCTAAATAATACATTTCCATGGCTTGCAAGCATTGTATGGGAAGACCATTCTCAAAATAGACTTCCATTTAATCCTTACTGGGCCTTAGATATGTATGCAGAAGCTGATAAAGGATTTTCTAGTTTATATTCACTTAAAAATAAAGCACCAATTAAGACCTTCCTACAATCTGTAGAAAAAAATGAGTCAATAGGACATAGAATTGCATTTGGTGGTGTAGTTGTACAACGTATACATTTAGTTCATGCATCAGATGAATGGACTCTTGATTATGATAATGCCAGTGAAGATCTTAAAACTGAAATTAATGGAATGATGATGCTTACACCACTTTATAGACAAGTAATTGACAATATTCTACAAAATAAACAGCCATTACTTCAATTAAATACCAGGGAAACAAATGAAACTTTGTTAATTAAATCTGTAATTGGACATATTGTAATCTTACATTCATCAATTCCTGCAGACTCATCACCATTAACTGTTTATCTAAATAATATACAAAATTGTCATATGTATTATATTTTAACAGTACAAACTGAACAATTAAAATTAACAAGGTAAAAATTCAGATTTATTTATTTAACATTATGATGATGATAATGATAATAATAATTTTTTAATAATTTTAGATATTTATGTCAGTGTGGTTATAAATATTTTATAGTAAACTGTGGTCAAGCAATAGAAGCAAATAAATGTCCACAGTGTAAAAGCAATACAATTGAAGGTGCAAGTCAAAATGTAACAGTTATGGATGAATCTAATAATGTTGACTATTCAGTTCGTACTATGCCACCAAATGCGTATCGCATCTTACATTTAATTGTTCATGCATTGATTGGTTCTTCAAATAGTGCTAAAGATTTCTTAAAACAAATTGCCAGTAATATTGAAGAATATTGCTTTAGACATATACAGAATGACTGGAAAGTACTTAAAAATATTTTCAATTGCAATGATGAAAATTTAGCATTGCTATTACATTCAATTCTAACAGAAATGTCAAAAAAACTTTTTACTGGTGGTCCATTAATAATTACAACCCCTGCTCAACAGGATGAATGGGAATTACAATTTACTAAAGATTATGTTGAGCCACAAACAAAAAGCTTTAATGAATCTGTTACAAATTTCCATAGAAAATTAGATGCAGGATTAAAAAGAGCTAATGGAAATGCTAATATAATTGAATCGGAAATTAATCAGACTATAGATATGGATAATAACTATAAAGTTGAATATTTACCAAATCTTTGGAGAACAATAGGAACAATAAGCTTTGAAAGTTTTAGAGCATATTACCTTGCTGATCAAATCAATAACAATAAAACATATCCATTTCTTTCAATATTTTTTAAACACTCTGAAAAATTATCACAGGTTAAACATCTTTTTCCCATTATTAAATTTGCTGAGATATTGGCATCAAGACTTGTGTATAGAATCAATAGAAAAGATACTCATAATAAATCATTCCAAGAATTTATAAATGATGAATCAAATGGAGGAATAGTTAGAGAGACACATGAAACATTAATTAAGACATTTGATGAGTTTTCAGAGGCATGGAATGCAGTGCGTGATCAAGTCAAAAGATATCAGATTCATGAATTTAAATCAGTTATTCCTAGTTTGTCTTTAGATAGCCCAATTGTTTTTGCAATAGTCGAAGAAAAAGATACAGGGATATTTATTTGTGCAATTATAAATTACCTTGTGACATTACAAAATAATTTCTTGCAAGAAATCACAAAAATTCCAAATGGATCTTGTAAATCATTAAAATTTTTAGAAAAACCACCTCAAGTTGATGTGGGATCAACATCCAGTGATGATAGTAGTAGTAGTTCAACAACAGCTCAAGCCAATAATCCACAAGTATCTAATCAATATTATATACAATCATCAAGAGCAAGCCAATTAAGAAAATCAAATGTAATTGATTATGAGTGGGATGAAGATATTCTTCAATATAGTCAAAGAATCCTTACTATTGGACATGGAGATGATGTTATTTATGACTTGAAAAAGATTGAACTTGAACTTGCATATTGGCTGGGTTTTGATAAAGCATATATTGAAACTGTACAAGATTCACAATTATATTTAGAACCATTTTCATACCATATGGAATTGTTCCAAGGATATTCGAGAATTCTCAGTGACATTAAAAATATAATTCCACAAGAACCTATTCCTACTGAAAAATTATCATTGATTAGAGGAGAAGTGGGAAACATAAATAATAATATATTTGTATCATCACCACAATATACAAATAATTATAGTTTGGATGATGCAAATAACATTTTATCATCACTGGAGGTGCTTTTATGTTTTATTAAGCACAATGCAATAGGGCAGGAGGACATGTTAATACAAGATTATGTGAAACAATGGATGAAATTGTCATTATTGATGATGAAACCTGCATTTGCAAATTTATTAAATGCAGATCTATCCTTAAAACATATAGTAGCATTGTATGAATTTGTAGAAGAACAGGTGGCCAACAGAGTGATTGAATATATTGATGATGTTTATAAAGAAGGATTGACACTAGAACAAGAGAATGAAATTGTAGCTGTAGTTGATTTTACTAATAATCAACAAAAATCAACATTGACAATTAAACAAAAAGCAAAAAAAATACCAGCAGATGCACTTATTGTGGCATTGAAAAGATTTACATTGAGATTTTTGTCAGTAGAATCAAAAGATTACTCAAATGAACCATTGAATGTTTATTTAACAAACATGGATTTGAATTTCTGGTTTTCAGAAATTGAGTCATTATTGATGATGAAACCTGCATTTGCAAATTTATTAAATGCAGATCTATCCTTAAAACATATAGTAGCATTGTATGAATTTGTAGAAGAACAGGTGGCCAACAGAGTGATTGAATATATTGATGATGTTTATAAAGAAGGATTGACACTAGAACAAGAGAATGAAATTGTAGCTGTAGTTGATTTTACTAATAATCAACAAAAATCAACATTGACAATTAAACAAAAAGCAAAAAAAATACCAGCAGATGCACTTATTGTGGCATTGAAAAGATTTACATTGAGATTTTTGTCAGTAGAATCAAAAGATTACTCAAATGAACCATTGAATGTTTATTTAACAAACATGGATTTGAATTTCTGGTTTTCAGAAATTGATCAAGCAACAATTGATTTATTTCCAGATACATTATTAGTTTCACATACATTTAGAATATATAAGTTTTGTGTTAGTCAACTTGAAGCTGTTATTAGAAGACAAATACATGAATCAAAAATCAAAAAAACAACTGGACAAAATAGTAATAATACAAAAAAGGGTAAAAAACCAGGGAATAAATTTAATAATATGTAGACAAAAACATTTTTTTTCTTTATTTATTATTTGTTATATAAACTTTTAATATTTTGGATTGCTAAATTACTTAAACTACTACAGAATATAATAAAAAAAGTTTATCTTGTTAATTAATTGAATGAATTTTTTTAATACATATAAGAATAGATAATTCAGCAGCAAGTCCCGAACGAATTGATTCGATCTGATACTAAATTTCTTTTAATGTCATATTAATAGTAATAAGGATTCTATTCGAATAAGGTTTATTCTAATGATCGTTATGAATTTGAGTATTCAAAATACATTGAATGTTTATTCGAATGAATAAAAAAGCGAATAAAACAAATAATAAGAATTTGTATTCCGAATAGAAACTCTCATAAAAAGTAATATTGTTTAAATTTAAATAATAAATATAACAATGATGAATGACAATAATTGCATTGTTGAAAATGATGCCTCTTCAATTACTTCTTCAACAGGCATAGTACAATATGTTCAAAGAAGGAAGTGTGGAACCATTTGTTCGAATTTCATTGATTCGTTCTGAGCCTCATTCAGCGGATATTCGATGAATAATCGAGTAATCACCGATTGTCCGCGTGGTAAATTTTTAATTAGACCGATTATCCGGCAAAATTGGGCAAATTTTTCGTCTCTATAATTAATATCCTGCTCATACGACTTTATTAGAATATAATTCCCAAAATAACTTCCAACTTAAATTTATATGAGGCTACTCCTCTTGAAAATAATTAAATAAAATTTATATATTTAAATTTAATATTTCAGATATGTCAAGCAGTCTATGAAATTTGCTCAGTATCAATTTAACAATTTTAACTGCATAATAGATATTGTTGACTGATCCGGAATTAGATTTTTGATGCAGATCTTTTGGTCGAATCTTTTAATTCCGGGACAAATTTAAATTTTATTTATTTATTAATTTTATTTATTTATCAATAACGTGTATAATTATTTATTATCATCTGAATTCGCGTTACGTTTCGCGTATTTAATTATTATTATTATTATTATTATTATTATTATTAATTAATCCGTAGCACATTCATGTTTATTTAACTTTGTTTAGTAGAGATTAGTGACGATTCTTCAAAACGAGCGGATTCGCCCAGTTACAAAGTAAGCGGATTCGCGCAATTCGGGCTAATATGTAAAGAACATGTATATAAAGAACTTGATTTCGACCTAATGTAAAAGCAA
>CAUDNR010001424.1:72210-82619 GCA_958430865.1 Entrophospora sp. SA101 | reverse complement strand
TTTGGAAAGATGTTAAAGATATAAAATCAGAACTTGAGTTGATGGAAAATTTTCAGCGATTACCTAAAGAGAGAAAATTCCAAGAAACAATTTGGTATCTTACTCAAATATCTAATTATAAAGAAGGGTTGAAAAATTTGGAACAAGTCATTAAAATTTTTCAAGATTCACATGATAAAGAAAACCAAATTGGAATTATTTATAACAGTTTGAATGAAGGGAAATTGTCATTAGGTGTTTTAATAAGTTTCTTTAATAAATTCAATACAGAATTTAAAATTAGTAATGAATGTTGGAATTTAATCAAAGAATTATCAGAAGCAGGCACATTTGTAACATTTCTCAAATCAATTGAAGGACATGATATTAAAAATTTAATCAATAGTGTAGATGACCACCCAGATGAACAACTTATCCAGGAAGACACTGTTTCATCATTAATTGAAGTGAAAAAATTTTTAATACCACTGTTGGATGTTGCCAAAAAGAGATCAGTGAAAGAGTTTGTTGAAGAAATTGGAAAGGTTATTGTAAAAAATCCAAAGCTAACCAATAATATTGTTTTGTGTAATAATAATTGTATGGCCTTAGAAAATATGTATAAAAATATTGATCAAAAAAATGAAGTAACTAAGGAGAAAATCAAAAATGCTGTGATGAAAGGATCTTATACTTTTAAAAGAGATGCTAACGGAGATAAATGTAATGCATTAATGACATACACATCTGACAAAGTTCAAAAATCATCTTACACCTTTAATGATCTTCAAGATTTACGTGGCCATGCATTATTGATTGCAAAACCAACTGTGGTAAACCTTAATCTATCAGTTGAGAATGTATTGGAAGATGATCAAAATATTAAAAATTCCATGGATGTGTTTGTTGAACAAGTTGATGTGGCTCAGGATATAATAAATTTTTCATCAAAACTTGTACAAATTGGACATTTTGAATTCAGGAAATTTGATGTGACTGTAAAGGGAACAGATAAAATGAAAGAATTATTAAAACAATGTAAAGAAAAATTAAGAGAATGGTATGTAAATCAATGGTTATATAGTTATATATAAACTTGCTTAATAATTATCATTTATAAATAATATAATAGGGAGGATATCATGAACAAAGCACAAGAAAATCATTACTATTTAACATTTTTCCCTGGCCGACACATCCTTACATTCTATGATTATTTTTCAAATGTCAACAATCCTAATGTGATTGAAGAATGTCAAATACTTATTCGATTTGTAAATAGAAGAGCTGAATTACCTTCTGATAAAAAGATCATGGGGATTTCTTCTAAAAAGAATAATTACTATGATATCCTCTGTGAAATTGGTAAAAAATTACAACTTATTTTTGAAAAACTTCCTAAAAAAATTCGTCAGGTCAAAAATATAGATGATTGTGTAATATCAGATGTTGTACTTAATGGCAAATTATTTGTGGCAGCTTGTGATGAGGAATTACATGTTCCAAATATCATTATGTCATTATATGCTAATCACAGATCATGCCCTGAACCATGGCAACTTTTAATATGCACACCTTTAACAACCTCAGAAGAATTAACAAATTTTATTAAGCGTTGTTTTTTTGCAGCAAATAATGGGCATAAAGATCATTTGTTTTGCATAGCAAATTTAGAATTATTAGATTTTGAATTACAATATAACTTGGTTAAATTTATCAGATTGATGTGTAAACATGAGAAAAATTATTTGTTGGCATTGATTTGTTGTCGTGAGCCTGGAATACATCATCACATTTTAGATCAATTTTCACAAGATGTATGTGTAACTAATGGGCTGAATACTGAATCAATGAAAACAATATTCCATGATTTGTGTCCAAATGTGACTTCTTTATCTTCAGATCTTTCTGGGCAAGGAAAAACAGAATGGATTAAACAAGACAGTTTTGAAAAAGGAAAAGTTACTTGTAGTCTTTTAATTAGTGATGGTTTAAATTTTAGTAAGCTTGTTAGTCAGCTTAAAGAATGTAAATTACGAAAAGTAGAAAGTTTACACTTGAACATAGTTTCAGCTGAAAATCCTAGTGAAGTAAACATGTTTCTTTTTGAATTATTAATTTTAGGAATAGTTTCTAATAGTGTAGATATAGCTATTTTACCTGCAACTGAAATTTATATTGAGGTATCTTCAACAACTGAACAAAAATTATTAAACTCTATGCCAATTACTAGTTATTTGAGAAGGAAACATTTGTCATGGGATACCAATAACCTTGTAATATCTCAAGAGATCAACAGTCCAATTCAAATAGTATGTCATTATTTAAATGCATTTGATCGTAAGGCTATTGAAGAGATAGATATTCTTTTCAAGACCGACAAAAAAATTACAGTTCCTTTGCCTGTAAACATGTGTCATGGACTTATTACAAAATATTTCTTTAATCAAAATGCTGATGATGTCTCATCATTTAGATTTATAGAAATTTTTTGTGAATGTGTTTGCTGACCAACTAGTAAGATTTTCTTCAAGTCAATACTTTCAAGTTGAAAATCTTAAATTAATGGTAAAAGAAAAAAATATTAGATCAACTTTATTTGATACACTACTTGAAATATCAAAGGATTTTGCAACCAAATCAATCAAAACTAAAGCTGCTCAATTAGAATCAACAAGTAATTCTGAAGCTGCAAAATTGGGTACAATAGTTAAATGGGATGATTCAAATCATCTACTTGTATTTTTTCATGTCACAATCACCTGACTCAATTTGTGCTCTATATCGTGATAAAACAAAGGTTCCAAATAATGTAAAGATGTTGCTGAAGAGTCAATCAGTTGGACAAAAAAAGGATGAGCTTGATGATTATAATCAATTGGAACCAAAAGTTCTTCTAGACATATTAGAAGGTCTTGCAAGAAGAACCTTACCTGATATTAAACATCCTAATTATGCACTCTCCACTGACAATTTAATCAAAATGGCACTTATACTATTAAGAGCTCATGCAAATATTCCAGTAATTGTTTGTGGTGAAGCTGGTTGTGGAAAGGTAAATTCTTGCTGATTTCTTTATAATTATTTTAAAAAACAGAATTAACATAAGAATTTTTATTAAGATATATTATATATTAAAAAAAAATTTAATAATAATTACCTCAGCTATTTTCACATAAATATCTATATCCTCGATATTATCAATATATGGTTTGACATGTTCCTCAACATTTTTAATAAACAACTCCATACCTCTTGATTTATATTTTCCATCAAGAACATCAAGAAAGCCATGTTTTGGATCAATAACATCAGCAACAGAAAATATTTTCAACCATTCAAATGAACCATTGATAAAATTATGTCTGATTAAAAGATTAACTGCTTGTTTTATAATATCATTAGTGTTTGATGGAAAAGTATTATCATATACAGTTGTCAAAGAATCAATTAATGTGCTTGAGTCAAAGTCATTAGGCAACTCATAAAAATTGAACTTTGAAGTGTTTTTTCGCTCATTAATAAAATAACCAAGCAAAACACACAAGAAAAGTTTCTTTTCTCTTTCTTTACTAATTGGCATACACTCCTTAATAAAGTCAATTGTAGTAAAAGTGACAGTCAATTCACGATATTTTTTTAGTAGTTTTTGATATTCCATTACTTGATTTTTAAAATTTTCTTGTGTTACAGATCCATGTATAACTTTAATGAAACTAAAATCTCTAAATCCCTCATAAAATTTATGTGAATTGCTAGTATGCCAAACATCAAATTGGTTTTCAGTAAAATTTTCTAGAATTTGATCATCTGTTTCATCCAAACCCTCAAATTCAACACTTCTTCTTGATAACAATGATTTGCCAATTAATGCATATTTGTATCTGATTTGAATGTTGTCTTCAACATAACTGACAGGAAATTTAATTTCTTCTGACACCCAGTATGTTGTGGATTCTTGATGAAGCTTGATGATTGGGTCTTTCTGAGTGCCAAGTTCGGGCACATTACCAAGAATAGTAGGTGTTTCATGATAAGAAATATTTGGTGGTAGATGTAAATGAAACTTTGTTACAAAAAATCTTGTAGCCATGCTTCCTGATAACTTTCTAGAAGCGAATTTGCCAGATAAGTCATGATTTTCATCAATGAAATTTTATATATTAATATGTATTTTCCCGCGAAAATCATCCGCGATTTCCGATTTAATTTCTAAATATGTCCAATCCCCGGATTATTTTAAAAATGAGGTAACGTCCGATTATAAACCACTGGGTTTATTAATGATTGTCCAACTGTGAATTGTTTTTGTTCGTCATTACATTATATCAATGATAATAATGATGGACCGAAACTACCTTGCTTAGTAGGCAGAATTTGCTGAAATTAATTGACATAAACTTTGGCGAAACTAATTTAATGGCTGAAATTGGGAAATCGTTTTAAGTTTTTTAAAATAGTGTTTAAATTTTGGGGTGGGGTGTTTGGATACAAATTCTGATTGGCTAATTGAATTTCACGCGCGTGAATTTCAAGTTCACAGATTTTCAAAATCTTTTCCACAAGACAATAATGAGTTTCACCTTGTCTATAAAAATTGGCAGTCTAATAAATAATTAAGAACAACCAGAAGTTTTCACAGGCTCATTATTTACCACAATTCGGATTTGTCAAGAATAGAAGTCATGTTCGCCATTTTAGTATGACTCAGATTATCAGGAAAGAAGCAACTAAGCCTGACATCAAAATACCTTCATTTAGTGAATCAGCCTCAAAATTTGCTTCCGTTGAAGAGGAATCATTGAGAATTAAAGTTTACAAGAAAGATTCAATGCGTGATATATTAGAAGCAGGTAATAAAATTTGTGTTTAATAATAATTTAATATTTTATCATCGCATCTAAACAAAGCTAATCCTTCGATATTTAAAAAAGATATTGATCATAACATTATTCCAGAACTTCGAGATTATATCCTCGCGGAAATTAAAGATAGTGAATATGTAAAATGTTTCAGTACCTTAATTATCCAAGCTTAATAACAATCAAAAGAAGTTTCTTGGTAAACTCAACCGCATACTTATGAATGAGAATGTTCGAAAAGGTTTTGAAAAAGATGTAGATGAATTTGTGTTATTTTTGTGTGATCAAGAGAATTTTGATGATGGAGTGGATTTAAACTTGGGACCATGCACTTTAGAATTAGAACTTAACAAAAAAGAAATTGCAGCATATGCCGATATAAAAGGCAGAAGAGGCGCTGAAATAGTATGGGTGTTGTGTGAAGCTAAACATAAAGGATCCAGAAAATATAAAAAAGGGAAAATTCAGTTAGTGGTATGCTGATTGCAGCAGCTCAATGGAATTATTTCATGTTGGACAAAGTATATCCAGCAAAAATTGTGGGTATTAGAGTAATTGGAGGCAAGTTTTGTTTTTATTCACCTAATATCAATCAATCTTACCTCGAAGGTCTGCTGAGAGGTCTTTCCCGAAATGATTTACATGTTCACAAATATCCCAAAGGATATGGATTTTGTATTTCAAATGCTAATGAAAGACGAGAGGTGCTTGCATGTTTATCTGATCTCAAACATTATGCATTAAGTCTTTCACCAAGGTTGGATAAATATTCTGAAAAGAATTTAATGTGGCTAGCTCTTTTTGACGGTTTGTAATTTTTATAATTACCTTAGGATATTACTATCAATAAAATAGACTCTTAGTCTATCATGATCACATTGTTCATTGTGTGTTTGAGGTGCTTATATCACATACAAACCTACATATTCTTAAAAACTCAAAACCCAATTTTGGTGAAAACTTTATTAATTTCAATGATATAATGTGTTGATATGTGGTATACGCATTGGTATGGAGGGTGATAACAGTTACTTGTAAAAGATATTAAAGAACACTTCAACAAACCTGAGAAAAAACATATTCACATTACTGTATTGTCAAACCGCCTGGTTCCTCTGGTGTGTTTGTAAGCGAATCTCACAAGGCATTACAAATCAAGTATTGAGCAGAAGACAGAACTGCGTTTGAACAATATTTTTCTACTGATTATACAAATTATCATTATGTGAAGTTGGTGAACGGAAGTTGTAAAAGAGATTATAACAATAAAACTATATTTTTGTGATTTTGACCAATTTGCATTCCATACATCCATCTATTGGAATGGTTTTATACTATTGCAACCTTGACCAACTTTGGCTTTTTTATTTCTTTTATTTCTTTCCATTGGCATCAAATTAGTTAAGATTCCTCATATCTTTCACAAGTTACAATCACTGAAATTCATGAAATGCTCTGTTTCAAATAAAAAGCAACCTGGTACTATCAAGCAGTAGTACAAGAAAAATTTTTCTTACAGAATAAGGACACTTATGTGTCTGACTTGGTAGAACGTAAAAGCGCGATTTGATCTAGTAATACATCAAAGTGTGAAATTTTTCGATCCAGTAATATGCAAAGGTAATATATCAAAATGTGAAATATTTCAATTCAGTAATACGTCAAAGCTTAGGCCAATTTTTTATATGATAATACATCAAAGCATAGGTCGAATGACACGAAGTGGTAGTACCGAAAGCATCAACTATGCAAGAAGTGTACCAGAACTGCAAAACATAGCGCACTTTTGGTATACTTTGACGTATTACCAAGTGAAGATAACAATTCGGCATTACGTGCTTCATCCTCAATCAGTCTTCGAATGCATCACGCAAAGTCAGATCACGTATACTATTTCAACACTATGTGCTTCATCCTTCAATCTAATGTGACGTGCAAAGCCAAAATACAGATTACCATTTCGACACTATGTGCCTCAT
Source organism: Entrophospora sp. SA101 (assembly GCA_958430865.1). Lineage (NCBI taxonomy): Eukaryota > Fungi > Glomeromycota > Glomeromycetes > Entrophosporales > Entrophosporaceae > Entrophospora > Entrophospora sp. SA101. Next base: position 75,799 of record CAUDNR010001424.1, on the reverse strand, counting down.
TCTTGAATTTAACATACAAGGCAAAATAACGGATTGCCAATTCGACACTTTGTGCCTCAAGCCTCGCAATCGAAAAAATTGGCTGATCGATCGTCTAGGAAATGTGGTAAAGGAAATGTGCTTTTTTTTTTTGCGAGTTAGTTTTTTCGGCGCAAAGTAGGTTTTTGCGTTAATTTATTATACTACTCGATTCAATGATAATCGTGTAGTTTTCCGCCAAAATTCATCCGCCAATTTGAATTCGCATGAGAATATTTGACATCCGCCAAAATTAAAATATCCGAAATTAATAATCATTTAGCAAAGAAAACAAAAGGAGAAGAAAACAAAATGACTCAAAAGAAGCTCTTGGGCAAGTGTCATTTATCATATGAGTGGTTGTTTCCATCATTCGGCGTCCTTCTATTAATTTCGAATATTTTAATTTTGGCGGATGTCGAATATTCTCATGGGAATTCAAATTGGCGGATGAATTTTAGCGGAAAACTACACGATTATGATTTAATGTACGAGTTGGCTACGAAATAGTCTAATTTATGAAGAATAGACCTTTTAAGGTCCATAGAGGGCTTGCAATTACAAATTTCTTTTTTTTTTTGATATTATTCTAAAATAAAGAGCTGTTTTTAAACCTGTACTTGTCCATTGGTGTAACATTTTAACCATATTTAATATTTTATCAATGGCAAAAATTGATCATACTTGGTCTCAATGGACCTGGTCCTGATAATTTATCCGTTGCCCTTTTTACAAAAGAATTAATTTTTGAATTCTACTTTTACTTTAATATTTTTTAAACTCCTGAAATGAATTATTTGAATGGGTTATGTTTATTTTACTTGTATTTCAATGAATTTCTAAAATTAATTTTGGCATTCACGCCTACAAATACAGTTTGGGGACATAACGCTGTTCTTGCTGATTCTAAAATATACTTCACAGGTGGACTGATTCCAAATCTAACAGATTGGAAGACTCTTCGTGATTTTCGTAATTATGCTACACAATCTAAAGAATTTTATTATTTAGATGTATCAAAACATTTTAAATTAAATGAGGGTGTAATGCCTTGGGCGGATCTTGGTTCTGTGTCAGGAATTCCTCCATCACATTCTTGGAGCGCATTTTCACTTTGCGGACCTGATACTTTAGTGATGTCTGGTGGAGATTTTGGTTATCCACATATCAGCAATTCAGTTTTCATTTATAATATCAAAACACAGAAATGGAACATGCCAACAACTACCAATCAACCTTATAATGAATATAGCCGTTCTGTTTGTGACTTAAAGACTGGAAAAATGTATATATTTCCTGATACTAAAATCTTTAAACGTCTGAGAATTAATATTTTGGATACGATAACATTAACATGGAGAGCTGTTTATAGTAATTATTTCATAATAATTGGTTATACTGTCACTTTATTACCAAATGGTAACATTGCTCATATAGGAGGTATTCATTATTATGGTTCACCAGTATCGATGTCAAAGGTAATAATGAAATAAATCATGACAAAATAAACAAAATCATGTGACCATCTTTCTTTTTCTAAAACAGATAATTTTATATAATATAAATGATAATAAGTGGAATACTACAGTAAGTCCCGTTACTGAAAATTTAATTGATTTAAGCTTTTCTAAATTTATTTATTGTTATTTATTTTAGATTGCTGTTGGCTATTTGCCTACATCTCGAGGTGGCCATTCTTCTGTTTTAAGTAATAATAATTCTTTTTAAAATTATTTTAATTTATAAATAAATTTATATTAATTTTTCTTTTAAAAATATACTGTATATAGCAAATGATGGTCGTATTATTGTATACGGAGGTTATATTAGTCGAACCACATTAACTCCAGTTTCAGATGATCTTGTAATATTAGATACAACAAGTAATATTTTTACCTGGTCAAGAGCAAATGTTTCTACTATTTCACCTTTCCCACGTATGTATCATTCGGCTGTTCTAGTTGACAAGTATATGATTGTATTTTTTGGAAGAAATAATATTTATCTGCCATCACTTGAAATGAATGAAGTATATATTTTGGATACAAGTGATAAATTTAATTACATGTGGATTAATGAATTTATTCCTATTCCAACAAATCCCATTCAAACAAAACCAACTAATACGGTTTTAATAGTAGCAATTACAATTTCAATAGTTTTACTTATTTTAGGAATAAGTTTATTTATTTTTTGTTGTAAAAAAAATCAAAATCATTATTTAACTATATCTGATAGTATAGAAACTTGATTTATTTGAAATTACCAAAAATCAAATATATTTAAATTGTTAAAAATCTTTTTGCTTTTACAATGAACATGAACTTGTGGTAGGGACTTTCATAACTCCCAATTTAACATTTGCCACTAAATCAATTCAATTTCTCATTCCAAACCAATCTTAAAATATTCTTTGCCAGATACTTGTTGCTTGCTTCATGTTTGTTTATGTTTAATACTGCCAACACAACCGTCTATTGATTTATATCAACAGATAAATACTAAACATCATTCCCAAGCCAACCCTAAAAACACCAGACATTTTTTCATTACCACCATCATCATACAAATCATCACCTTCGCCATTATCAAAATAACTTTCAACATAGTCAGTCGTATCTCCATATTCATCTTCTTCTTGTAGTAATTGATCTTCTCAAACTCCTCCTCGCCACCCACCACCTGAAAAAATTTCAAGCAATTTTATTAATAATATAATTGGATATGTTGATATTGATGTGAAGCTTTATAAAAATTGCCTTTAATTTTTTTGTTCTCTCTTGATCTTCTTCTTCTTCTAGCAAATCACCAAGAGTTTTATCCAAATCAAAATGAACCCTTTTATTATTTTCTATTAAATAGTCGGAAATGTTTTAACAAATACGTTGAAATATAATTGAAATAAATAAAGCTGATGCTTGTACAAATATGTATATGCATACATACCTTTGAGTACACTGGTCGAAGCTAGCGAATCATTCTTAATAATCCGTAGTTCTTCAGGAAAAAACTTCAAGTCTAAACATTAAGCACACATATTTGTTATTTGATTAATTTTATGAAGCAATAAATCTACTATTCTCCTTCCTTCTTTTTTTACCTGTTTTTAGATCTTTTAAAGAATGATTTGGTCGTTTTCGCTTGAATTGATCAGAATATCTTTGGACCTCTATATATTAAAAAACTAATTATGATTTGATATCAAACATTAGTTGAATAATTTTATTATATTTTTTACCTACTGTCGGTGAAGGTGTAGTAATGTAGAACGCTGAATCTTTGAGAGCAGCCTTATAACTAAATAATGCATTAAGAGTATGTTCTTCTTCTTCAGTTGGCCTCAGTGGTTCAAGTGATTCAATGTCAATATTCCCCATAAAATAAACAAAATATAATTTTCAAATTTCATAAAGAATTTGGGGATTAAATCTGATTCATGTGCCACAACGATGCATTTTTTTAAGAAAATTTGCCGTGTTACTGTCTTTTTCTAAATTAGTCGTGTGACATTTCCCTGAGGCTGTTTTTCTATATGTGAAAATAAATTCGAATTTCGTGTCACATGAATTTT